>JARJEB010004359.1:0-15195 GCA_030264535.1 Liometoxenus newtonarum
TTTATGCTCCTAGGAGTATAAACCGAATCACTTTATGCTCCTAGGAGTATAAGTTATTGTAATGTGTCACTTATACGACGTTCGGAGATAAAATATATTATGGGAATGATATGTATAGAGAATTGAAAACTCTACAAGAATGTATTTTTTGGTTTTGTTTTTTTTGCTTAACTCTTGGCTTCGAACCGAAACCAATATCGATTCCGGTACTAACGAAAAACTGAACGAAAAAATAATGTTTCCGCTGCAAATAACTGTATTGTTAAATTTTACCGGTAACTCTTTACCGGTAATTTCCGGTAACTCTATTTTACCGGTAAAATATGTACGGTAAAAATGTAAAAATTATTAAAAATCGTTTGCATTAGTGATAAATTCGCACCGCACAACTTTACTACAATATCCATTACGAAGGCGCTAGATATGTTCAAAACAAGAGGTGTTTTCGCGTGGCTTCGGTTACTGTTCGGTTAGCGTTTGGTTCAACCATATCAACCAACCAATTTCGAGAGTAAAATCAATTACGTCACGGAGCTTTTGGTTACACTTTGGTTGAACCAAACTGTAACCTACTCTGAAGCACGGTTACTCATTTTGGTTACAACTGACAGGTCAACTTCTGCAAAAAGTGTATCGAATGTTGTTTGTGACATTCGAAAATGTAAATGACCAAAATAGTCACTTTCTAAATATAAATCAATCCACTTCTCGTAGAACTGAGATATCCGCATATGCTTATTCTTTAGTAAACTTAATTGATTAAATAGGCAAACATTAGTATTTATAACTTGCAAGCAAGTCATAATAATTCAAACATCACTTTTATTATTATTAAAGGTCTTCGAGCTTAGAAAAAATGATCGGAACCAACCAAACTGTAACCAGTTGATTTCGCAAGCGAGTTATAGTTACGTCATAGTTATGACGTAGCATTGAACCAAAACCGAACCAACGGTCAACCAAAACGTAACCAACCAAACGGCGCGAAAACACCTAATATGAAGAACACTTGCCTAGCACTTGCGTTTGCACTTGTACTCTTCGTAGTAGTAGTGTGACAAGGCGAATGCCATGGGCATAGTAACGTTATTAAAATACCGGTAAAATGAAGAGGTTACCGGTAAATGAAATAAATTTATTATAGGTTCCCATATCAGCAAAAAATAACGAAAAGTCAAAAATAATAACGTTTACCTCTATTTTGTTACCGGTATTATTTACCGGATCCTATTAGCTAGTTATAGGTATATTCAAGTTTATAAGTAGGTAACGGTGGTAACAACCACATTGACTACCAAAATGGTGCCTTCTTTACCAACCAATTTTGTTAATTTTTATACCAGTCTTATAGTTAGAGGGACCGCGCCGCAGTGGTCGAGTGCGTAGTGTTCGGGCACGATTCTCGCTCGCCGCACGATTATGGGTTTGAATCCCATCCGGGTGAGTGTTTCCTTTCACGGATTTCTCTCGTCTAGGAGCCATGGATGTTGTGTTCGTTACAAATTACATGCTACTAACATCAGGAGATGCATCTTTGTGGCCAACTAAAGTGGCCTTGGTGCTGTGCAGTAAGCCATTCTACTCAAAACAATCTACAAACAATCTATAGTGATATCTGCCCAGTTACCAAATTTCAATCTTGATGTTTTTTTGGTTTAGCATTATTTTACTTTGAATTGAAAAGAACATAAATGTATAACTTCCATTCCGAAATATGAAGCTATAAATTATAAATGAATTTCATTCATAAATAAATTAAATTTTAATAATTTTTTATTTATTTTGAAATGAATTGAAACAAATTGAACAAATTCTTCATGTTACCATGAAATTGGGCAGTGGAATGTATAACTTTGTCGGTTTGCATCACATTCGAACATATTTTGTTTGTGATATCATATAAAAAAGATAAAAGTAGGGAGAAAATGAATCGTATTTGAGTAGAGACCGCCGTACCAACAATACCTAAAGAGGATTAACATAATGAACACTAATGAAGTGTACACTACACACAACACCCACCACAAACACGCTTTTACTTATTTCTACCTACTTATCGGCTATCCACAAGCAGTTAATACCGAAACCGCAAGGCAGAGGCATGCCTCGTCGCGATTTCCACCAACGGACTTGTGAATTAAAACATTTTGATCTAAAGGAGCCCATACACGCACCGGAAATCCTCGGGAATGCGCGCGGTCTAAGTCTCAATCAAAGTGAACTGACATGACGCACACACTCCGGTCAACCTGTTCAGTCCGGGACCTGTTCAGTTATTCAGAATCAATTTTCAATTCTCATCCAGCCAGTCCACAAATGTCCTCGGTTTTTTACCACACCCGCCAGGACTGAATAGGTTTTTCCTCAGAGGATTTCCGGAGCTTGTATGGGCGCCTTTACCGCCAAGGTACTGGACTTTTACTGGACTCGGTGCAATCGTTTGCACCCATTTTATGCGTTCGATATGTCACTATAACTACTCTGAGTAGTTCTATAGTACTTTGATCAGGTCTGAACTACTCTGAGTAGTTTACAGTGGCATATCGGAATCGGAAGCAATGCATCGGGTGCAATGATGAATGCTCCGAACGCACTAATTGGGTGCATTCGGTGCATACATTTTAGGGTTATGTAGGGAATCTGATTGCACCCGGTGCATTCGGGTGGAAACCGTGTTTATTTGCACCTGTGCAAACCGGCTTTCCATCGCTGGAAAATATTTAATATGTTTCAGCGGAAGGAGACAAAGGACGAAGTACATTGGACACACTATTAGCACGAACCTATTGTCGATCGCAAATTCATCTGTCAAGTCAATTATCTCAATTACATCCAGAATTAACAATGCCAATGTTTTCTGGTAATGGACTAAATTTATCACTTTTTCATTATTTAATTGTAGAAATAAATTATTGCACGATATATCTCTCTCTCTCTCTTTAGAAATTACGCATAGATTCCAAACTGCACGTCCTGAAGTGCGTCAATTACTTCTACAGTATTTGTTACCATGGCTCCACAACATGGAATTAGTAGATCCTAATGTGCCACCAACGAATCCAAGCTTTTACTACCAAGTAAGTTAATTTAAAAATTAGCATTAGCTTGCACAAAATTATCATTCGAAATTAGTTTTATGCAAATGAAACGGCGAAACCTGGCGGACGAAAAGAAGGTTGGGGTTCAGCGGAAGCCACTGAAATGGTTCTTAATAACATATTTTACATAACGGCAAAGGTTTGTTATTATTTTAGGGATTAGTCTTTGAATTTTGTTACAATAATGTTGATTTTAGTTTGGTGACAATCATCCTAAAGAAATGGAACATGTATGGGCAACTTTGTGTACATCCTGGCCGAATAATATGAAAGTTATCATTCGATATCTAATAATAATTAGTGGTATGGCACCAAATGAATTACTTCCCTATGTAAGGATTGACAATTAATTTTTGTGCGAAGTTATATTTAGTTTGCAACATTTTAGGCTAAACGAGTGATCGTTTACTTAGCACGAGTGCAGACTGCTAGACTATTGGATGAAATGATGTTTGAACTTCAAACCGTCGAAACTTTAAATTGTCTTATTGAACGAACGGAAACGCCACCATTTTACCGGCTCACTGTTATGAGGAAAGCTTCAAGTCATTCTGACGGGACGGGCGGTGTCGCCGGACAGACTGATTCTAACAGCAGGAGCGATTTAGGTAGGGTAGGCTCTGATCACTATAGTCACTCAAAAAAATTGAATTTTTATTTCCTATTCAAATTTCATCCGTGGAATTTTTTCATTTAGTCAATTCGTTTACTTCGGTTTTGATTTTGGTACCTACATTTTTGTTTTTTGTTCAACGTATAAAATGGCACGGGTCTTTTCTCGCACGACAAATTTATGCACATCGATAGCAAAGTTTTTACTTCAACGACGATTCGCTCATGAGATACCCGAGCATCTACAGAGTATTCCCGATGATTCAAATCCAAAGTTCTTTGATATGGTTAGTTACTTCTTTCACAATGCATGCGTGAAAGTCGAGGACAGTTTGGTGCAAAGTCTCCTTGAACAAAAGGGAAATAGGTTGACTCATGAGCAGTGTTGCGCCAAAGTTAAAGGAATTTTCACACTTTTGCAAAAATGTCTCTATGTTGGTGAATTTAACTTTCCTATACGACGCGACGATGGTACTTACGAAGTTATTACCGGCTATCGAGCACAGCACAGTATGCACCGATTTCCTGCCAAAGGTGGTATTCGATATGCTAAAGCTGTAAACAGAGATGAAGTGCAAGCGCTCGCATGTTTGATGACGTTCAAATGTTCGGTCGTGCAAGTACCATTTGGTGGTGCAAAGGCCGGTTTAAAAATTGATCCAGCTGAGTATTCACTAACCGAATTGGAGAAAATTACAAGACGATTCGCACTTGAATTGGCTAAGAAATGCTTTATTGGACCGAGCATTGATGTTCCAGCTCCAGATATGGGTACAGGGGAACGTGAAATGTCTTGGATTGCCGATACATACTCGAAAACAATTGGTTACAAAGACATTAATGGACACGCCGTTGTAACTGGCAAACCAATTAATCAAGGTGGTATTCATGGTCGTAACCAAGCTACCGGACGTGGAGTGTTTAATAGTTTGGACGTATTTATCCGAAGCAAGTATTGGACAAAAAAAGTTGGAATGAAGAAACCTGGATGGGAAGGCAAAACTTACATTGTTCAGGGCTTTGGTAACGTTGGCTTCCATGTAACGCGTTACTTCACGCGTGCTGGTGCAAAGTGTATTGGCATTATTGAGGTTGATGGAGCCATTTACAATCGCAATGGTATCGATCCCATGGAGCTTGATGATTATCGCAAAACAGCTGGAACGATAATCGGTTTTCCGGGAGCTAAGACAATCAATCCCTTAAAATTATTTACCAAAAAATGTGATATTTTTGTGCCAGCAGCCGTTCAAAAAGTGATAACTAAGGAGAACGCTGGTACCTTGCGGTGCAAAATGATTGCAGAAGGTGCGAATGGTCCAACAACACCGGCTGCTGATAAAATTCTTCAAGAAAGGAAGATTTTAGTGATTCCCGACTTGCTAAACAATGCTGGCGGTGTTACTGTCTCCTTCTTCGAGTGGTTGAAAGATCTCAATCATGTGTCCTTCGGACGGTTAACATTTAAATACGAAGAAGATACGTCGAAATTGATATTACAATCAGTGCAAGAGTCATTGAATAAACACTTTGGAGAGGTAATTCCAATTTGCAAGTCGGATGAGTTATTTGCCAAGTTGCAGTGTGCGTCGGAAAAAGATATTGTTAATTCGGGATTGCACTTTACAATGGAAAGAGCCGCCCAAAATGTGCAAGAAACGGGCAAAAAATATAAGTTGGGTTTCGATTTACGTACCGCAGCTTATATAAATTCGCTTACTAAGATTGTTGAAACGTATAGCGATGCCGGTCTTGCATTTTAAAAGAAAATTTAATTGTTAATTTTAAAACGACAAATTTCTTAGTTTCTTTTGTTTAAATTCTAAGTTTAAAATATATTTTTTATAGTATCTGATGTGTTTTCATTGCGTGTAGGAGTAGAAAAAGGTACAATACACACGAAGCGACATAGTGGAGAAGATCCGACAAAATGTGGTTCACCAAAATTAGATCCAATGCACGATTTTGATCCGAGTAGTCGACTTAATGGTAATTTGCCAGAAACAGGATACGTAAATTCCATGGCATTCCATGCTATGATGCTTCACGATATTCGTTCACCAAAAAGTCGTCAAAGTAATATCAACATGTCGGAGGATTTGTGCACACCGACAACTGATGATGTATGTATTTTTTTTGACATAATATTTCAATAGAATGTTGAATAATATGCGTTTTTTTTGCGCACATAGAATTCGGAAGATTTGTTTTCTTTGACAAGACCAGAACCACCAATAAAAAAATGCGACATTTCAATACCACAGCCGCATCCGTTACCAATGCCTGAATATGGTGGCTATTTTGCCCCTTTGACGGAATATTTGCCCGATAGTTCGCAGCCAATTTCAGGTTTTCATCGATGTAACGTTGCTGTCATGCTTTTATGTGATGTAGTTGTGGATGGGATTGAAATCGATTGGGCAGTGCATGTTCCATTGATACTACATATTTTATTTTTGGGACTGGATCACACTCGTTCCCTTGTCCATCAACATTGTAAACAACTGTTATTAAATTTGCTGATAGTGCTAGCTCAACACAATGATCACTTGGTTGTGGCACATATTTTATTGAATAGCAAAACTAAGTTGGAGTTTGAACTACCCACACCTACACTACCAGTGCTAAAACACACATTTACAGGTAAAATATTATTTTAACGCAGTGATGGCATTTGCACCTGGTGCAATAATTGAATGCATCCATTTTGTGTGTTCGATATGTCAATTTAACTATTCTGAGTAGTTCGGACGTCCTTTGATCAGGTCGGAACTACTCTGAGTAGTTTACAGTGGCATATCGGAAGCATTGCACCGGCCAATAAGAATCATAAGATTAAAATTATTTCAAATTTTAAGCGTATGGCGGGAATCTGATTGCATCCTCAGGGTGCAAACCGTGTTTATTTGTAACGGTGCAAACCGACTTGCCATGACTGCTTTTAAGTGAAAATCAATGCTATATTTGAATTGTTTATGTTTAAAGAGCCTGATCCAGTGTTTGATAGTTATCTACACGGCCCAGTGCCTCCTAATTCCAATGTTGAGCCACCTGCGAATGCGGAAGCAGAGAATACTAATCCAAATGTGACAGGTAACTAGAATTTATGTTCATTTTATAATTTGCTCACAGCTCTTTTTCCTTCAGAAGATAAAACAACGAAGGAAGCTGTTGTTGTTCCACCTGTTATTGTAACAGGTGAGGATAATTCAATTTGGAACGGCCCAGAAATTGGTCCCAATTTTCCAATACATGATGTTATCAAATCACTTATCTGTTTCTTATCAACGCGACAAAATCAGCCTCTCTGGCCATATGAAGATATTACAGCGAAACTTTGGCAAGTACGGAGTGCTGAACAAATTGATATCTTTTTACAACATGTTTTACGAGTTTTTCAAGACTCTTTACCGAATGCGCATATTAATGAACGTTGGGCACAAACTGCTTTGCAGTTAGGTCTTAGTTGCTCGTCGAGGCATTATGCAGGAAGATCACTGCAAATTTATAGGTCACTGCGAGTGCCCATCACATCGAGAATGCTCTCCGACATTTTAAGTAGACTAGTTGAAACTGTGGCTGAACAAGGTGAAGACATGCAAGGCTACGTTACGGAACTATTGTTGACGCTTGAGTCAGCAGTTGACTATTTAGAGTCCGACTTCCGACCACTTGACTTTATGCGAGACTTCTTTAAATCGACGCCCAACTTAAACAACAAGGAGTGCGCTTTGAAGCGCTCTAATAACGGGAATATCGTTGGAGGAGACATGCTTCCTTGCTTCCCGTATTTAAATCAAACAGGACATACTCGTAGTACTAGTTATTCGGTCAGTTACGGCCTACGAAAAAATTCCGGTTCACCAGCGAGTGAAACAAAAGAACTACGTGCACGTGCCTCAACTGAGATTGAAAACCGGTCGTCAAATCAAAAGTTTTGTTCAAATCTCTCGAGGTCGAGAAGTGCGCAGAGTTTGAAATTACTTGGAGATTCGGCAAGTCAGGATGATAAGATGACGATTCTCGCACAATTGTTTTGGCTTTCGGTGTCATTGCTGGAATCTGATTATGAGCACGAGTTCTTATTGGCATTGAGATTGTTGGCGCGAGTCATGCATAGATTGCCATTGGATAGGCCAGACGCTCGCGATAAAGTTGAGAAACTACAATCACAGTTGCGATGGAACGCGTTTCCCGGTGTACATGCACTACTTTTAAAGGGCTGTACTCATCCAAATATCTACGAAGCTGTTGTTGTCTTATTGTCTCAATTTACTCCATTGCTTGAGTTGGTGGTAGTTGATCCATCACAAAGCATTGCATTCCCAATGAATGTTATAGCGCTTCTACCCTACATGTTATTAAATTATGAAGATGCGAATGAGTTATGTATCAAAAGCGCTGATAATATAGCGCAAGTTAGTATTGAAAAGAGCAAGAAATTGGAAAACTTAGGAACAGTTATGAATCTGTACAGTCGGCGCACTTTCAGCAAAGAGAGTTTTCAGTGGACGAAATGTGTAATCAAATATCTCTACGATACATATTCACATCTCAGTTTGAATATGCTTACATTTTTGGTGGAAGTTTTGGAAAAAGGACCGACTAACCTACAACTGCCTGTTTTGAATATTATCCATTGCATGCTGCATTATGTTGACCTCGCATCTGCAGCATCTCAACCAATAAATGCTGATTTATTGCGTGTAATTGCTAGATATATTGAAGGACAACACTGGAAGGAATCACTGAAAATTTTAAAGTTAGTGGTTACACGATCGAGCAGTTTAGTGGCACCACCAATACATATTCATAGTTATTGGGAAAGTAACATGACATCAGTACCTCATCCTTCGTTCAGCGACATTGATGTCTTTAGCAAGAAGGAACTACCTGGTAATTAACTTAAACTTGAAACTTGTCGTTATAAATTGTACAAAACAGTGATGGCATTTGCACCGGGTTCAAATTTTTATACATCCAATGCACCGGCTGCAATCATTTTGTGCTTTCAATATGTCACTCTAACTACTCTGAGTAGTTCGCAGCTACTTTGAGCAGGTCGGAACTACTCTGAGTAGTTTACAGTGGTAATGCACCGAGTGCAATGACGAATGCACCGAATGCAACCGTTGGATGGCGTGTAATTCGGCACAGAGATTCAAATAATTTTAAATTTTAAGTTCATTATAGGAATCTGATTGCACCCGGTGCACACCATGTTTATTTGCACCGGTGCAAAAAGGCATGCCATCACTGGAACAAACATATATTTTAGGCAGAACCATGGACTTCACATTTGACGTATCACAAACACCAGTGATTGGCAGACGGTTTCTCAAAGTAAATAAGCCCGAGGATCTTAATCTAACTGTTTTAGCATCTCCAAGACGATCATGCTCTCTAAGTCCTGCAGACACTGGTCTCTTATCAGGATGGAAGCGACCGTGGATGTCACAGGTACTATAACAGTTGCTTTTTGTGTGAATAATTTTGCTTCAATTGAACTTCTTTTCTTTAGGGTCGTGTTCGTGAATGTCTAGTCAATTTATTAACTACATGCGGACAACGAGTTGGATTACCCAAGAGTCCATCGGTAAGTTTTCGTAAATACTTTGCGTGCATGGTTTGTTTTTTTCTTTGACTATTTTTATCAACTCACATTTGCATGCCTTCAAATTTAATCATGTTTTAACATATTTCCACAAATCAAATATCGGATCAAAGTAAATCTATCGCTTTTATCCAAATTGTTTTTATTAATAATTCTAACAATTGAACTGCGTGGCTTTCCAGAAAAATCCTCAAACTAACTTACTAATTTTGACATTTTCTGTTTGTGATAATGGTTTTCATCATAGGACGATATCATTAGTACTATATATTTAAAGGTAACACATTTTATTTTACACATTCATTGTCATGTTAACAAACAAGAGACACAAGTGAAACCACGCTTTTTTTGTGACAATATTTTGGTCTATAGCACATTCGTGTGAATTATCAAGGAACTCGTATCGAAAACATCAGAACCCCTGCATGTTATTTTTGATTTTTCTCTCACAAGCACAAGTAGAAGAAAATTTTTGCACTTTGTATTTTTGCACAAAATATCTAGAGAATAGCTTCGTTACCAAATTTTCAAGCGTTATTGAAATTGCTTGTTGGAACAAAGCTAACATTTGAAATTCACATTTAGGAAACAATTTCTTTTTGCACCACAAAATCTTCTCACATCATATTTCTATCACTATACTATCAATGAATATAATACTCTTTTAATGGATTGTGCAGGTGATATTTAGTCAAAGTTCTGATATTTTGGAAAGACAATCAAGTATGGCATCAAGCACTGAAGAAGTTTCAGTCGGAAATAATGATCTCAGCGGTGGTTCTAGACGAGATGATGCCACAGCTGACTTCGGTGTATTCAAAGACTTTGATTTCTTGGAATATGAGAGCGAAAGCATTGAGGTATATATTTTTCAATTTATTGTATTAATTGTTCATTTTATTTACTATTATTTTATCGTCTTATCTCAGGGTGAAAGTACTGATAACTTCAATTGGGGCGTTCGGCGTCGTCCATTAAGCGAGGGTGAAGAAGAGCCACCAAGTTTGAAAAACATGGAAGACAGCATAAGTGAACAAACACCAGTTCTAACTGTTCGTAAGAGAGTGGTTGCAGAGGAATCCTCGGATGATGAGATTGGATCTGAATCACCATTAGATGAAATTGTCGTAGCTGCTGAGTTTGAGAGTAGTTCCAGTGCTGGTGGTTCCATATTTCCACCTTCCTCTTTGAGTCTAAACAGAACACGACAAAATTCAAGTGCTCGTTCTGACACTAGGTAACAAAATGGTTTATTTAACTTCATTTGCACCGGGTGCAAACGTTTAAGCACCGAATGTACCGGGTGCAATCGGGTGCATTCAGTGCAATCGTTGAATGGGTTGTTATTCGCCAATAAGATTCGTCAGATTCAAATAATTTTAAATTTTAAGATTAGGGGTGGGGGGACCTGATTGCACCCTCAGAGTGCAAACGTTTGATTCTATCTGGCGAAAACGGGTGTAAACTGTGTTTTTTGCGCCGGTGTAAACCGGCTTGCCATCACTGTCTATAATATAATCAAAACTAAATAAATTTCTAGTGGATCCAGTGCTGGAGATTTGGGAGATGTTACTCCTTGCAATACATCACCAAATATGTCCGTATTGATAAACATGCGACCAATAACAAGAAGTGACACATTGGAAACATGGACAGCATACGTTCAGGCTAACCTCTCACAAACAAATGCACTTGCACTGTTTCACCAATTACAGCGTCTGATCAGAGTAACATTAATCTTCATTAGTTAGTAATTTAGCTTATAACCGCCGCCTTCAATTCTTTCAGAGTATTTCCAACTCGTCAATCATTATAACACGGGAGTCTTGTGCTCATTTATCCAAATCGAATAGCACTGCGATCATAAAATTGATAAGTTCTAGACTATCGTCAATGATTGACATTGTAAATTTGCGCATCTTGCCGACTCATTTCATTTGGTTTAATTCCACTGTATTAAGTTCTTCTAAACTTAACGAAACTTTGCGATATGGAATCCTCGAAGTACAGGAACATTTGGAAACATTTTGTGATAAGAGAGAACAGGCTACAATGGTATGTATTGTGTACTAATATTTTTACCAGTAACTTATAATAATTTTTTAGTTTTCCGATTCGGTAAAAACATCATTAAAATTGGAGCAATTAAGCGGGCAAATGCCGGATGGAAGATTGGAAGATTATTTATTAGATCTGTCAAAAGCTCTCTACAAATTACATTTTCAATTGTTACTTTTAATTGAAGCTGCTAATAAAATGATAGCAACATTGACAACGACTTTAAAATCGTCCAATGTAAGTCATTATTTGGATTATTTTGAATCTACTCAAACGAAACATGTTTTCTCAGTTTAAGGACGTTACGTCTGAAATAATATTAATAAGAAGTGCGTTAAATCGTGCTATTGAAGATACTGAAGCTGACGGTGGCACACCAACTCCTGTTTCATCGGCTGCCACATCTCCAACTAATGCAAATGTCGAGGAATTGGAAACGGCTCTGTACGATATCATCGGGGGAGAGAAGTGGTCAGCTGCAATATCATTCATTAAACATAACCGAGGTCAATTGTGCAATGAAAGAGCTTGTGTTGAATTTGAAGATGAAGTCGACTTGATCATAAACGTATATTGCAAGAAACTTGTTCAGGAAAGGCCTGGTAATATATTCATTTTTAACTTTAATTTATTAAGAATTACGAATATAAATGAATTTTATTTTTCTAGATTCTTTTGTAATAACAAATCAGGACAATGATTTAGGCGATGTATTTGGACGATTGTTTCAAGTTTCTGCTGCAGTGTCTGATTTAGAGAGTATGTTGAGAGATCGTGATCAATCTGATAATTCTGCTACCAGTCATTCAAAGGATTAAATTATTACTATATCACTTTTTCGCTTTCCGACTATATTACCGGAGTGTAACCCTGCTTAATTAAATGTGGCATAAATTTGTCATACATAGAAATGTAAACAAGTTTTTTTTTATTTCCCTATCATTTAGTACTGGTCAGAAGTTTAGTTCTTCCGCTCTGGTCCGGTATTTTTTACTTTCCTACTTAATCTGGATGAAATTGTCGTAAAGGATGTGTTAAGTATTATTTAGTTATGTGACTGATGTTTTATTATAAATTGTGAGACAAAAATGTCCAGAATCAGAGCTCATGAATGACTCCATACATCGCAAATCGCAATAACAATAAGTTTGAAATACTAAAAACGAATTAAAAAAATTATTCTGATTCAGTTCGTGTTAGAGTAACAAATTAACTTGAACGTGACTAATTATGAAATTGATTTATTTCACCCTCATACACTCTCATCTCATTTTTAACACTTCTTATATGATGAAAAGATTGGGGTATGCTTGCTTTAAATTTCAACTTCAACTCTCTCAACGTCATTATACCATAAGGATGTTGCAGCCGCTAATTTTTGTGTTAATAAATGTTATAGAAATGTTATGAAATTTAGAAAAGTGGAAGCTCTGCAAGAATGCCTTGCCTAAAATCAATAGTAAAGTGACCTTCTTTGTCACAAATCACTTTTTCGAAATCAGGGAGTTTGCCGGAAATCCATTGCAAACACGACTTCGAATTTTTGCGTGAATCCAACACTTCCCTAAGGTAGTATCGCAGTATCGGAAAGTAAAAGTCATAATAACAACCAACTATCAATTTTGATTTTTGAAGTTAATAATTTTTAACAAGTAATTCATCTGTATCAATTACTCTTACCTCAATTTTACAAGTATTTGCATTATTATACAAACATTCTAATTTAATGAGTCGAAGACAAGAAACCTCTGTCCATCTGCGAGATAAAATTTGTCGGTTGTGTCTCGAAGAACAACCTAAGCTCGCCGAACTTGAGAATCTCTATTTCGATGACGTTCATTTCGTAGATATTATAAAGGATTGTTTTGCAATTGAGGTCTCTCTCTAACCTTATAATTCTATATGTTAAAAATTACAAATTATTAATTTAAGATTCTTTTGAATGAAGATCAATTACCACTATTGATTTGCAAGAAATGTTTAGTCAAGACTCTGAATTTTCATGCATTCAAGAGCAGTTGTATTGAAAACGAGGTATTCCTGCAAAGTGTTGATTTAGATGAATTGGATATAAAGCAACAAGCTCATTCAGTCACCAATCAATTAAAACAAACTGATGACGAGGACAATACCAGCGACAATAATAATGTGTTGGATAACCTGGACCATGAAAGTAAAGCATCTAGTTCTAGTACTTCTAATGCAGATAAATTTCAAAACGAAAAGAATACAGAAAACGACGACAAAACATTTGATTTAATTAATACAAATCATGGGGATGGGATAAAGATAAATTTGTCCGTAGCTTTGTCAGAAAATGATTGTTCCCTTTATAATAGCGACACCGACAAGAGTTCAGATACAACATGCTCAATTTGCAACTCATTCTTTGTACACCGTCGAAAAATAAATGGCAAAGCGTGTTCCTGTACCCGTGCGCATTCAGAGAAGGCATTTAAAAAGGAATCACCGGAAATTGTAAAAACTTATGCGTGTAGCGCTTGCCAACAAAAATTTTCAAAGCCCGGTGAATGGAAGGCTCACATGATTTCACATTATTCAATAAGCAAATATAGTTGTTTGCAATGCACAGAAAGTTTTGATAGTAAGCATGAACTTGTCGTGCATACCTATACGCATTTATATAAAAATGCCGAAGAAAATTTACGTAAAAAATCTCAACAGAAGTGAAACTAGAAAGTAGGTAAACGAAAATATGTAGGTACTTTAGTTATCTACAATTAAAAGAGCTTTTTAACAAATATATAGGTATATAAAAACAAACTTGGCTTATTGTTTCATTGCTAATGAAAAACTACGCAGGCAAAGCACTAATTAATTACTAATTATAGTGTATAAGAAGTAAGGTGACCAGCCGTCCTCCTTTTGTAAGTTGTGTCCTGTCCTCGAAAAGTATCCTCCTTTTCGATATTTGAAGACTAATCTGTAAATCTCCGTATTTGCCGTGTGGAACAGTTCCGGAACGGTTCTGGAACAGATAATTACATTCAGTTTGTTTAAAAAACTTTAATAGTATATTATTCAATGAGCGCATATAGAGGCTATTATACGCGAGGGCGTGTTTACGTAGCGAGGCGAAGCAAAGCGAGCCGAGCGGAGTTCTCGATGATTTAGTACAATCACCATTAGAATCATCTGATGAAGATGAAACATTGATGGTAATTATGACATTAAATCTTAGGAAAAAAGTGCACCCCGCCAATCTCAATTCATTCCAACCAGAATTCCAACTTATTCCAAACCACTTTTATGTTTGGTACTTCAGTTTCTTCGGTCTTTTTGGAGAGAGTTTAGCACAATTTTCTAATTACTCTCAAAATAACCAGTTCAGACTGGGTAGACGGGAGCGCGCTTTTGAGTGTTTACTCTGCACATGCTGAACGATCAAGACTACACTCTTGGTAGTCCGCTCCCACATATTCTGAGCGCTTTTGGTCGCTCTCGAGCGCGCTCTTGCATCGAGAGCGTACTTCCTGAACGCCCCCCTGCATAGACAATTAAATTGTCACTGTCATTGCGCTTTTACTGCATAGACATTAAATTGTCAATCAAGATTACATTATCAACAAAAACAAGCTTGTTTGAAATAGTAAATTATGAAGCAGACCTCAGTCAGTTGTATTTTGTATACTAAACTTTTTGTAAACATTTCATGCGCAAGTGAGTGTTGTGTAAAGCATCCTACGCTTCTACCGGTCCTGTCTGTCTACCCTCAATGGCCTTACCCCATGTACTGTACCCCTCTACACTAGAGTCGCATGTATCAGTTTCAGTAGGCGCTTTCGATTTGAC
>JARJEB010004362.1:0-11152 GCA_030264535.1 Liometoxenus newtonarum
ATTAATACCTATAATTGACTCGTGTTAAGCTCATAATTCGCGAGTGGTGATAATGGCTGTCATATGTGCCTGCATACACACATAGTAATCTCTGTTTTACGTGGTCGTCGCGGATAAACAAAATTATGCCGGCATAACAACTTTTTTGCATTCGTTTGAAGACTATAATGAAACAAAAAGTGTAGCATGCAACAGAAAAATGAAAAGAGAGGAGCCACTAGCGAATTCGTTCAGCAATTCTATTGTGTTTGCTTACAGTTCACAGTAACTAAAGCTTCAAGAGCTCCAAGTTCACGGGACGAGATTTACTTTTCGTGAACGCGGAGGATATGCCTCTTTTGTAATGGACTTGGCGTAACGCACACCAAAATGAATTACATCTACAAAAAAAAAGAAGGAAAATAGCACGCTGAAGGCGTATAGTGTAAAGTATCGAGTGAAGCATAGAGGGAAAACTTTGACCTATCCCCTTTTCTTAATGAAAAATAAATTTAATTACAGCCAGTTAATCTTTTACTTTTCTACTTTTTCCAGTTTTACTTTGTTTCTAAACGTTGTACATTCTTCTTCCTTTTGTATTTTTTGAACAAGGCTTTCTCTTTTATCTTAATATACCTGCAATATTTTGTAATTTCGTGCGAACTTATCTGGTTGTATTGTAAGTTTTAACGAAATCTCTTTTTCAATTTTTTGTTTGCCGATTTTCTGTTATATTTATATCCACAGTAAGTCAGCTCTAAATGCATTAGTCGCTTTCCTTTTGACTGTTTGGTCGCACAGGTCGCCCAGGTCGCCCGGAGTAGCCAAATGTTTGTTTCTTCTACACAGTTGTGCTACTCTTTCAAACGCTGACTCCGCCTTCTTGGGTCCTTACTCCGCATTCAAAAGCCTCAAAAACAAATCAACTGAGACAAAATAAAACCTCAATTTTGGCTTCTAAAAAGTAAAAATTCTTAAAAGTGGCTACTGTCCGCTGATGGCACCACCAGCGTAGATCGTTGGTTCTCAGTGCGCCTCTTCCTATTGTTTGATACATGGTAAATTCCAGACGACTCTTGTGCGACACGCACTTCAAAAGGGAGGCTACTATTATAAGGCTATAGTTCGTTTCTCGTTCTGTTTTGCCTGACATTTGCCTGCTTAGTACTTCGTATTTACTCTTCTTGTAGTTTCTTTTATTTAATCGGAATGAATCTGAAGTCTCCTTGATCTTCACTTCAAGGCTCTATAACTTTATAATTCATAGATATTTATATCTACACATAATAAAAAAAAATTGCGGAAAAAGTTAATGACTGTTAAGGTCCCCATACACCAACGCGATACTGAGGGAGCGGGAGCGGTAGCGGTTCCGACGCGGGATGAAATCATATGGCGGGATATGAGAGTTTCACACCGGACGGTGCGACCACTCTCATATCCCGTTACCGCTTCCGCTCCAGCGGTATCGCGTTGGTGTGTTTGGACCTTTATGCATTCTTTATTGGTTCGCCAGGGCCGCTGCAGTCGCGCGGCTACAATCGAGCGGGTACAGTTGCGTGATTGATTTAACGTAAAGCAGTGTCCGTTCGGCTAGATCCGGGCCAGTCGAGCCGCGTGATTGGCATTGCATCTTTAGACATTAACTTCTTGATTCCTATCGTCGTAAATATACGTTGTCCTTTGAAGACCAGTTCGTTATTCGCCGATACCGTTTCATTTCAAATTCGTATTCATTAAGCATTCCACATTGATATACCTACATGTTTTCCTTTAGTTCTCCTCTTAGGAGAACTAAAGGAAAAGAGATTCCTAGATTTACTATTATATCATTCAAAGCGCAAAGTTTCGCTTTCCTGTCAATGGTTCTATGTTTGAGATAGAATTGTAGATACTTTACGAATAATCGTGAACGAATTGCATTCCAAACACGGCACTGAAACGCTGAAACAAGAAACTTTCAATTGGAAACCTCCACCGAAACCAAACTATAATTCAATACAAGGTATACAGTTTTCAGGGAATAGTTGACGGACTGGGACTTGTGTTTCAAACGTGTTATATAGTTGGTTGTACTTACATACATAGTGGAGTTGCTTTTCCAACCCGATATTTGCCAATATTCTTGGTAATATACGAACAACAGCATTTGAAAGACTTCGGAGCATAGCATCTCAATGCGTGCCTTCCGTATTTACCAATTTGTGAATAAGTATAGCAATTGACCCTGCCTATAACTATATAACTATAATAACGAATATTGTGGTGGTTTGGTCATTACATAAAGAAAAGCTCAAAAGTTTGGTTATTACACTTTGCAAAACACTCCACATTTACCTACGTAAGATTTTGATGAAGATGTCGTGACTGTGGAACGAGCTTTAATGTCTATTGTCAGATTTAAGAGGGCGCTTAAAAAATGCAGATTCCTGTAATTCTTAAATCTGTACAAATTCACATATATTAATCTCAAACTTAATATATCATTATATCAACAAGTTTTAAGTGAACTTCCATGCTCGGTTCATTTACATTTATCTCTCTGCTGGATTCAAAATATAATATCTAAAACTGAAACACCAAAACTCGGGCAAACTTGCACAAATTGCATTTAAACTTGCAACCGTGCAACCAAAATCATAGGAGCTGTACATGATACACCATACATGCCATGTGCGGGGTTATAACTGTAGATCCTGCAAGCATTATCACCAAGGCATTAACATCAACACGTATAATGCAAATCGGATTCAACAACGCCAATGAACTAGAGTTTGGAGAATTTACCGGCATGTAAAGGACTTGGTAAAGAAGGAGAACGTCTTCTCCGTCATCCTTGTTTACTGAGAAACGTTCAGCCTGAGTACTAACAACAATGAGTACAGTCTGGAGTACGTGTCCGTCGCGTTTCGATTCATCGCTTACGGAGAGAGTCGCAATTTATTCCCCCAGATACAATTGCAAACAAACATTTCTAGATTTCCCACTAAACATTGCTGAGATATTCATCGTGTCTTTAAAAAATTAAATATTTTTTCTTTTTAAAAAATAAAAGTTCATTCCGATTATTTTATTTTAATGTTCCCACTCGGGATGAGGACCACTAACGTTTGTCAATTTTGAATGTTTTATTTAGTATTTTAGAGCCTCGCCATGGAAACATGCCTACCTTTATTATGCTTGGATTCTGTGACATCATTTGAAGTTTTGAGAATTAATATCTGACAAACTATGCATTCTAGGAAAAAATGTTATAGGTACTGAAATGTACAGAATTGAAAACACAACAAGTGTGTACTTTTTGTTTTTTTCGAAAAGCAATATTTTACCAGTTATATGCAAATTAATATTTTGACAGTCAACAATTCAAAACCACTTTTTTGGACTCAGAGAAGCGAGATCCGTGGAGATCCGAGTTTTCTAACTTGATATCTTTCTTTATCATATACCTTCGGTATAGTCGGAAAGTAAAATAAGTCGAGAATGAAGTAAGAAACAGAAGCAAAGTAACATTCATCGCGTTCGCATTCGCGTTTCAATGATAAAAAAAAGGAAGGAAATTTTTAAATATTTATGCGTTGTGCACGAAACCTCGCCACGCTGCGCCACCGAGACGTATCCGGCATATTCACAAAGATTTTTTCCATTTTGCTTTACTTTACTCGACAACCTCTTTCCTTCTTCTTATTTGCACCTAATTCCGTACTCGTTCTATTTCTCGTCGTTGACGTTAGATTCATAATAAAGTCAGAAAATTTCCCCTGTAAATAAATCAATTATTGCATGAAGAAAAGCGCCCTACGCTGTTTTAATTCTTAGCAAAGCAGATTTGTTCAATTAACATTGTCCTCAACACGAAAACTTCAACAAGCAATGAAAACAATGGAAAAAAAACAAGAAGAATTTAAAGAGCAAAACAAAAGAATTCTTATGTACATTTTATTGTTATTCTTATGCATTTGAATAATTTATTGTTCATTTTTTCTGCAAAACAATGTAAAAGGATTTTCCTGAAATCTGCAATTCATTTCTTAATTTCATTCTTTTGTGTGTTGCGGCCAGGTACTTTTATTACTAATTTATTTCATTTCTATTCTTCTTTACTTTAAGATAAGTTAGAACTTTGAGACTATGTGGGACTTTAAATTTCCTCAGCTTTTCTTATCTGGGAAAAATAATAAAAGTTGAAAACAAGACAAAATATTGCGCGAAGAATATGGGAAAAAAAGTCAGCCAAATAATGAATATATTATTTGTTTTATCAACATAAAAGAAAACTTGGCTCTATTTTTCGTTCATTAATACTTAGATACTTACCAAAAATGTTTTAAAGTTCAATTTCAAATATTTTTGACTTTCCATGCAATTTTAGGCAAATTTAGGCAATTTTAGGCAAACAGTACTCGTATTATGCTAAAAATGAATTCATGCAACGTAATAACGCGAAATAATGAGCCAAATCGGATTATTTAATGTAACAAACATCGTATTGAATTTAATTATATTACATTCCTTGATTTTACAAAACTCTGTGCTGTGCTTTCAGATTAATTATTTTCAAATAATACGGTGGTTAACGATTTTGGTGTTTTAACCTTTAAAGCGGTGCTTTAAAAATTAAAACTTACCTATTTCCTAGAACTAGAACTGCAACAAATTGAGGAAACATTATTGCAAACTTGATGTACTTACCGGCTTAACGCAATTTATTATTTACAATTTAGTTTATTATTACAGTTTTAATATTTAATCTTCATCATGTTATTAAAAATATCCAAGCCATTATTATCTAGGTTGGAAGATAACTGGTGTAGCCATCTGGACATTTCCACTAGCTTCCGATTTTCCTATCGAGTTTCCTTTCCTTTAGAGACAGTTTTCATTTATGTTACAAAGGAATTTAGAAAACTGCGTTTTTCCACCAAACTTCCCATTGAGATTTTCATGCATTTGTGAAATCTCAGTATAGATGGCAACACGTACATGTTCCTTAAAAGAAAATGAAAATTTATTTAAATTTTACTAATTATTTTCTTGAACAGAGTAACATGAGTTTTAAATTTATTTAACTTTATCAATTTGTTCAAAATTATAAAGTCATTTAACTGCAGGTGAATTTTGTTTTCGAAGAAAATTCTAGAATAAATTTTCTAATTTTGCTAAAGTAGAGCAATTTTCCGCCAGAGCGTGCTACCAGTTTCAAATTCGAATAAATAAATGAATTAAATTTGATTGCCATCAACCCGAAACCATTTCATTAGTTGTAAATCATAAACTTGACCGAGTTAATCGCAAAAGAAGTTTCTTGTTATCATTTTGATATTAGTTAAATCCCAAAACTTATTAATTTATTTATGTTTTGTAATTAATTCAATTAATTCAATATTTTATTAAGCCATGCCTGGGAATTTTGAAGTTTTTTGAATTGATACATTGGCATTAATGCAATAATTGCCGTATCATTGATCTTTTGATAATCCTTATTTAGGCCTGTATATTCAAACTCTTCATTATTATTACATGATGTTCCAGAGACGTATCTGTTTAATTTCTTTTTTTTTGAATAGAAAGAAAAAGGAAGAACAAAAAATCAACTATAATTAATTGTTTACAAAAATAAAAAAAACATTTTCTATAAAAATCGCCTCGAAAAATTTAGTGAAAATTAACTAAATTTAATATAAGCGAATTAAAACTATGAATTTAATATCTAATATTTATTTGTTTATTAATGACTATTTATTAAATCTCTTTTTTGGTTAGCTACAACTAAATCATTACGCCGATTTCTATCCGCTGGTATAAATTGAATTTGATTTGATTGTTTTCTTTGTATTTCCCTGCAAATCCCATAATTGAATTTGTTTGTGTTTTTGTTAATGTTGTAAATTCCATATTGAAATTGTGTTCAGAACATAAAATTAAATAATTTTATAAAACAATTTATTTTACAGATATTATGAGTATATATAAACATTTTATTTCATATTAATTTAATTAAATAATAAATATATGAAAATTTTTTGTTAATATTATGGACTGAGTTGAATATTATTTTTTTAAATTCTTTGATGATGGTTCATAATTATTATCGCTTATTGTTTGAATTTTCTTGCATTTGGAGACGATGCAGTATTTATTTAATGAAAGTGATTGATTTTGGTATGCAATTTCCAATAACGACAGGAACGAAAAACGTTTAACACAAATATACAATTTTTAACTTTTTGTTTATGTATCGGTATTACGTATCGTATAATGGTATAATCCTTCTCTTCCCTGCTTAGAGAGCACTCACTCAATGCCTATATATATATTTTTTAATCCTACACCTAGCACTTTACGTCACGCACAGAGTACCACAATAAACTGAATGCCGCCCCCGCCACCACACCACCGAGGCGTCTCTCAATAAACTACTGTTGATGTTGATTCAAATGATAGGTATACGTATAGATGCTTTCATTTCAACCTTCAGTGTCGATAGTTATTTCGATAACAAGTATACATGGAGTCGACGGTCGACAACTTCGGCTGACTGAAAGCCCTCTATTCAGCACCAGCTGTTTTCATGAAAAAATTCAAATTGAATTAATGATGGATAAAACAAATTAAATTTAAGGATAATAAACGAGATAAATTTACTTGTCTTGTGATTTTCACAGTATTTTTAACGCGTTTGTCTTAAAATACAAAAATATTTAAATAACGAAATTTCCTATTTAGTTTATA
Source organism: Liometoxenus newtonarum (assembly GCA_030264535.1). Taxonomy (NCBI): domain Eukaryota; kingdom Metazoa; phylum Arthropoda; class Insecta; order Coleoptera; family Staphylinidae; genus Liometoxenus; species Liometoxenus newtonarum. Next base: position 6,712 of record JARJEB010004362.1, read on the forward strand.
TTTATTAAAATAACATCGCGGGATGCTCCTAACGAAAAGAGCGATCGTCAAGAGATAATTTACGCTAAACAACATTTTCAACGTTGTTGCGTGATAATCAATTCGTTAACGAAGCGAATTGCGGGCGTCTTTAAAATCACAGCCCGCATTATCAGCGTCGGAAAAACGAATCTCAGCGCCGTGCCGTTCATTAAAAAATTACATCTCATGATCGGATTACGTAATTAACGAACGAAGAGGAATCGAGGAATTTTTGGTAAAGCTAGGTATACATAAACACCCTAAAATGTTTTTATTTGATGTTTCTAAATTATTATAAAATTTTATTTTTGCTCTTTTAGCAATTTATTATTGGACGATTTAAATTAGAAACCTTGAAAAATGGAAATGCAAGCAATGAAAGTTCCATAGAACACTAAATTAGCAATTTATCTGAATTGATGTTATCGTTTTCTCGAATGTGTGTATACCTACAGTATATGGGAACAGTTTAGTGTCGGATTCCTGATGTCGACGAGGCTATAGGAAAACCGCAGGAACGACGGTCGTCATTAGCAGCTGTTCCACCTGGTCCACGCGGAAACCCACTTGCCGATAACACACCCGACCTCAGACCAGAAACTAACAGCCAAACCAAACCTTCTCCTCTCCAAGCGTTTCTCCATGTTCCTAATATATAACCACGTCTATGGTCATAGCTAAGGTACACAACCAACAAATACTTCAATTTATTGCCAACGCTGCAGCGATAAATTGGGTTAATACGGTCATAAGAGCAAAAGGGCAGGCCTCCGGTCTCCGGTTTCCTTGTACCGCCGTCGACGAAACGACAAAACGCAAACATCGTCGTCTAGGTAGCTAGGCTACATTTCCACATAAGGCATAACAAACGATCAGCAAGTCTAAGCGGGAAACGACACTGGGCTACCGGCAACGGCAACGCAATGCCGGGACCTTGCTGAGGGGAAACGACACCGACGTCGGCGACGACGTACGGAAAGAGCGTTACCCTCCATTCAACCAAAATAACTGAACTGTGGGGGCCTGCGAGTTTCATTCAGGAAGGCAGGAAATAAGATTAACAAATCTGCCGTTGCTATAAATTAATTTAGTGCTATGAGCATGGCGCAGCTCTTTCGCCACCGAACCGAACACGCCTAATCTACGAGTATATGCACGTATGCGGATTTGAATTTCTCCTACCTATATCTATGGTTATGGGGAGAACGAATTTGGTGGCTAAGGTTATATAAGCTTGCCCTTATAGCTAGCAATATCGTGACTTTGGTTATGAATTCTCATTATATTCGCTTCGGGTTCGGGGTTGGTCGTGGCTTTCCCTATTTGGCAACCAAATTCTTCAACTGCATGATTACTAGTAATTACACAACTGATCCAGAAATACACCGCTAAGCTATTCTAACTGGTTTATAATAGTTAAGATGGCGCTTAAGATAAGTAGATTTCTTCACATATTCAAGCTCCATCTAAACTTACAGATATGCACTAGCATCATAGCTGTCATCAACAGTACACAATGTTACGTACGTGGCATGTTTAAGTCATTAATAAAACAAATTGTGCTCTTTACTATTTTGTTTGAAAATTATTCTCGACTCTATGGATGCAACTGAACTCACCGTCACCGCCATGTACCTGGAAGTCTTGTTAGTTGAACATAATCACAGCAACCAACCAATTTAACAATTTAACTATAGACGTTTACTCACAAACACTCGCAAGCAAACAGACGAAGTTACCTGTTTGCAAATTTTACCATTAACGATAGCAACCCAAAACGATGAAAACACGACGGGATGAATGAATAAAACAACAACAACAGGCGAAAATTAACTAACTTCAGTAAACATTTGTTGTGTTGCAATCTACGAACGACACGAGAGAAATGTTGACGTTTTGTGTTGTTACAGTCTGATTAGCACATTTTGCTTATAATATAAAAATTGGTTCCTTTCGATCTCAAATGTCATTGTCAGAAATATCAAAAAAAATATTTCTGCTTTATAATAACAGTACCTTTCCTGAACTTTGTTAGTGATTTTTGGTAACCACGCATGTGAAACTTCTTCCATCGTTTAGCTTCTTGGAAGTTGTGAGCATGCAAACGTATTAGTAAAAGTTTAAGGATTCGATTCAGGTACGTTTAGTGCGTTCATCTCTACTGGGTTTTTTGGAGCAGGGAGCATGTTTTGTAACTTGAAAAGATGTGGCCGAAGTTAGAAAAATGCGATGGTAGAAAAGAGTTGTTCTCTTTATGTGCGAGTGGAAACGGGAAAGATGAAGGTGAAAACGAAGAAAATGTTTCCCTATGGAATTTTGAATTACGAAGGGTTGAACATATTTTCAAGCATTTTGGGAATACCGTGTACATTTAGCTATGCTAAAGCCAGCTAGGAAATTGATATTGAAAAATATACTATATAGCAAAAATAGAAAGCCAAGACTTTAAAACACAAAAAATTCTGCAATTTCATAAAATATTTTCTGTAAATACGGTTTTATACCTGACTTTACTGCATGTAATCACATCATGAAAATATTCTTTGACTCTGATGCTTGGCTATCTGCCTGTGTACTCGTAATACATATAATTTTTATACCACCATTATTTTCGAAATTATAAAAACGTTTACGAGTATTCTGTTCTATTCCCAGTTACCATGAAGGTAAACCATCCACGCAAGAGTAATGATCCTATGATGCAATTTCGATACGTGCTTTGGTTTAATCTCAAGAGAGCGCACTTTTCTCAAACATCACCATTACTATATTACACCTTGGAGCTTAAGCCCTTCGTGAATACTTTCTTCATAAATGTAGGAGGTATACGTGCAGTGTGAAAGATTTTTACGATTTAAAGACGTCATCTTTCACATTTATTGCCGAATTCCCTACTGTAGTCATTCGGTGTGAAATAACTGACTGACTTGATTTTATTAGACTTGACTTGACGAAATGGCTTGACTGTCTTGGTGCGAAATTGCACTTAGATCAAACCAAGTACGCTAAAACCAAGTACGTTTTGTGTGTTTACCACTAACTTCTCGTTAACCCCAATAAGGACTAACCCCATCAGCCTTCGGTTTGGATGGAAAGCCAATCCGAACTGAGTATGCCAGGTATAAACTAAACTTAAAAGGTAGGTCGTTCAAAACTTAAAAGGTGTGTATATTTGAGTCAGGGCAATAAAACGGTCAGTTTCAAAACTTAAAAGGCATTCTCCCCTATCAACTTAGTTTAAAATCAAGACAAATATCATAAAATTTTAAATAAGGATTGAGAAATAGAAAATAGAAAATTTTCTTTATTAAATTATTTTAAACGGTTTAAAAAATATCATCTTGTATAGCATTTGATCTCAAATGGTGGTAATATAAAGCGCGTTTATGCATTTCTGCCATTTGCAATCATCGGCTCGGCCATATTGTTAATACGAACGGCACAAACACTCTACTCTGACGATATTGAGGTTACTATTTTCAAGACCAAAGTAGACTCGACCGCATCGGCATCTCGATTCGCTAGTGGATGGATTGCAAAATTCCTCAGTCCACAATTCACCACAACTCAAAAGATGCGGTTCTCCCTAGAGATTTTACAGATTGGGGAGTTTTGGGAGTAGCATGCCTTCTCCTCTCCATGTTCAGCATGATGCATTGAAAATGGTTTGGTTGAATCATAAGGAATCGCTTCGTATTTACGTCCGAATAACGAATATTCTCTCTCTTTTTCTGTGCTTCTCGTTGCTTTATCGTTTTGCACTCTGTACTCTACATATACATGCATAACTCTGTATAATACTTTTAATAAATCACTAATGCTTGTTTCATAACGGTTATAAAACGCAAAACCCACTTAAATGCCATTATAATAATACTTCGTTTTGCAGTATTAGTAAAAGTAAAGTAGTATACTATTATGATGATGTCTAATATAACTTCCGTAAAGTATGCATTTTTTTGTAGCACAAGCGCACACTCAGACAGTTTTGAATGATACAATAAAATATCTGGGAAATGTCAAGAAGTAGGTTATTCGCCGTGAAAATGCACATTCTACAATTTTTAATGAAAAATATACGGCGCTTATAGAAATAAATAATAGTATATTATTATATGAGCGATTATGACAGCCATTGCTCACGAAGATCTGAGCGAGCAATGGCCATAATCGCGAATATAATACAATGCTTTTTCTACACCTTGCACTATTTTTAACACAAAATACAAATTGTGATTTCTCGATGAAGCAACGAGAGAGCACTAACTGACATGTGAAACAATATGGCGGGCTATTCACATCGAGCTATGGTCGGAATTCTTCGGGTTCTTTCGAGATTTTAGATCATATAGATAAGTTGCATCGGTCACTTCAAATTCGTTAAATCCTGTTGAACCTTAATACGCGATCAATGTTATTT
>JARJEB010004365.1:0-14532 GCA_030264535.1 Liometoxenus newtonarum
CTTTGAATTCTATCGTAAGAATTTAATTCGAAATCGATTACAATCTTAACAATTTTAAAGCTCGTTTCCGGATTTTTTGTGTTTGTTTCTGCAACTAATTTCGTCATATAGTTAGTTATATAAACTATACATCCTACAAAAAAATGTTATAGAAATTGAAATGTAGAGAATTAACAGCTCTACAAAAATATATTTTTGCCTAGATGATATATTTAACCAGTAATATGCAAAGTTAGTTTTGAAATTTTAGGAATTCGTATCTCACAAACTATGGCTTCGCATGAAAAAATGATATAGGTATTGAAATGTAGGGAATTCAGATCTCTACAAGAAAATATTTTTTGTTTGCCAGTGAGATGCAAATTTACATTTACCGACCGATTTTGCTGAATTTCGAACCATACGTTTGCTCGCAACGGGACTGAATTGTGTATGTTCCAACTTTCGTTCCGATCCGTTGCTTGGTTCAGCCGGAATTTTGTCCACAGCGGACATACAGTCACACACACGGACATCAGGTCAAAAACCACTTTTTTCGGACACAGAGAAGCTAGATTTGTGGAGTTCTGCTGAAATCCCGACATTGAAATTTTGGGGTGAATCCGATACTTTCCTATACTATACCTTCGGTATAGTATCGGAAAGTAAAAACGGAACTATTGAAAATTATGATATGAAATGATATGATATGATATTAAACATTTATAACCGAGCGTTAGAGCATTCGGTGCCAAGCCAGCATAATATAATAGAACCATTCATTGAAAATGTATTCAGGTACCTACTTATTATATAACACTATATCGCGCAATGCCCACAAAACGCACACACACCCTTTGAATGAGGCCCACGGATCAAAATTATGAATGAAACTGAATCAGATTTTACTTTCCTGAATGCACACATCAGTGAATAAAAGCACGGCCTCAAGCCAGCCTACAACAATTTGGTGATACTTTTATTCAACTCGTTTCCCTTCTCTCCGTTTTTTATACTTAATCATATCCAATATATAGTTTAGCCAATATAGTATGGTTAAAGCTGGTTAAAAAACGATTTTTTGTCAGTTTTCTTTATACTTTCATTCATTCATGATAGTTAGGATAAGTAGCAAACGAAGCAAGACCCAGAAGAAGGAGAATACCTAGTTGAAAGAAACGATGCTAATCTGACATTTATATTTTATATCAGGTTACTGACTGGTTAATCTGTCCTCAGTCTTCATTTCATTCCTCATAGTTCTATAGTCCTAAGGTAGTCTTTTAAGTGTTTGTCCTTTGGGTTTGAGTTCGGTTCACCCTTTTCACATCTTGTTTTCCTTTTGTGGTTAATAAAGATTTATCAAAAACTTTGTATCCAGTGAATAAAATAAAAGAGGGAATGAAAAGATTTTCAAAATGAAATGCCCAAAAAAATTAAATAAATATAGAGACTTTTTATTTTCTTCTGAAAAAATAAAGGACTGTCCTGACAGTTTTTTTTTGGAAATTTATGGACTTTCAGTTTTTATTCACATTTTTTTTTGCTATTAAAAAAATGCATAAAAAGTGTATAAAAAAGACTAAATTAAAAAGTGCTTCCAAAAATATACTTTAATTTATCTCCAACCATTAATTTCTTTATTGGCACTAAATTGGCAAAAATTGTTTTTAATTAAATGGTAAGTCCATCATTATTTTTAAAAATGACTTTTGTCTTTCCTAAATAAATAAAGTCTTTAACACATAAATTTTGATTCATGGATTGTCTTGTTATTCCAGTAATTCTTTATATAAAATTGATTGTTCTGGAGTTCTGTGACCATTGTGATGTGAAAACCGTACGGCAACTAGTTTTTACCACCAAGGTAAACCGAACACGGCCAAAATGTTCTACCCCTTTTACCTTTATGGTTTGGTTTGGTTTGCTTTGGATTGGTTAAGTTTCATTACCACCGTTACTATACGCACTTACTCAACGTGTACCTTTTACTTTTACTTTATCATTTCACATGTACCCCACAATCCACATAGCAGGAACATACATGCGACAAGCGACTTTTATGTCGCACCCCTTGAAAGCTTCATTTCATTTCGTTACGTTCCAGTTATCGTTGTCGATGTCGTAGCTCGTTGCTGTTGTGCATCATTCGACAATTCGCTTAATGTTACACAATCAACGTAGGTATATACAATATAGAAATATACTTTATCAAGGGTCACCCCTTACATTTTACTAATAATACAACAACGTAAATATATTATGTAAGTTTACACTCCGAATTGTCGCTTGTCGCATCGCAATGGTATAAGCACAAGGAAAAAGGAAAAGGGGTGATATTGAATATTCGATGCTGATGATGTGCGTTCTACGATGTTGTGAAAGAGGAATGAAAAGAGAAATGAACCTAAAAAGGGGGTGATAAGTGATAACTACTGTTGACATATTGCTGAATCAATTATCATTCCTACTGTGTACTTGTAAATATGATGTTTTCCACTATACATTTTCTTCATCTATATTGTCTCATTCTCACTCTCGCTTTGATTCTCAATCTTGTTTGATCTCTAGTTCGTTACTTTCTTGTAGAAATAATTTACGTAATGTTTAGGTACTGCTAATTAGATTTTCGGTTCCATTATTATTTGTGTTAGCTGTTAAACGATTCAGATCTAGATCCAGGTGAAATGGTGAAAAGGTAGAAATCATAAAATAAAGAACAGGAAAATAAAAAGTAAAAAAAAAACGAATAAAACATTTTGTCAACATACCTACCTAAGAAGATAAACATCTTATTTCATTGAATAAAAAGAATTTCATAGAGGTTTTCCTGATAATTCCGATAATTGTGAAAGATAACATTGTAAGCGTTGATTAAATATATATGAGTATAAACGAACCCCCAAATTTTCAATGACAAAAAACAGGATCCGATTATGTGATATGTGGGCCTACATGTATTAATTTTTTTATTCTTGCAGTCTCTTGACTTATTGTTAGTTGTAAAATGTGTGTGAATTTTTTTTCCGAATAGATTTACATTAATTTATATACTTGTAGTGAATAAAAAATAATTTCTTTATGACAGCTTTTTTGTTTTTTTACGAAACACCTAGTATTTGAGTTTATCGAAAGTTCCATCTGGTTATCTGTTTGTTATTATATGAATTTACTTTCGCTAATCTAGTTTCTTTTCACGTTTTTTTTTTCATTTATTTTTTACCTTCTTTTTTTGCTAAAAATGTAAAAAGACCACGTTCTTGCCAAAGAATGAAAATTGAGACTTAAAAGATTTTATTACAATATTTACACTATTTTCTCAATATTCACAATTCTTGTAACTTGTTCAGCTTTTGTGTCTTACTATGAAAGTTTGTGCTTTAGGCCGTTCAGGTTGGGTATTTACGCTCAAGTTCAAGTGAAAATTTCATCTTTTTATGAAATTAGAGCATAAAGAAGGCACAATAGAGCACAGCCTGTTTTCTATGACACCTTTTAAATAATAAAATACACTAGAAGTAAGTATATCAAGAAGTTTGATCGGATCGTATAATTTGATAAAAAAAAGTAATGCTAAACCTTCTGGTATGAGGTAGTTGATGAAATTTTCTACTAAATTGTGCAGTGTGCCACCTACCGATTAGATTATGAACGTCGTATTCGCTGTTTTCTATATTTCGGTCTCTTCAGCTCGTTCTTTGATTACACTAGTTCCACTACTCGATCCTAGAGGTCGCAAACCGTTCAGAACTTTCTATAATTTCCACAAATATTTGGTGAAACCAAATTTAATAGTTGGTAATTTTGCTCATTGGTTGTGTAAACGTAAAGCATGGTTTGACCCATTAATTAGTAATGTTAATCCAAAATAAACTTTTATAGTACTTTTGCAAACTATTTTCTGCCTGCTCCTGGATTACAAAATTTGTTATAAACTTTTGACAGGTGATCAAATATACATGCTTAGGTTTTTTTTTTATTGAACTGTTGCTTGGATTTTTTCTCTCTTCGTCGCATGGCATGCATGCACACAGCATGTTTGGTCAACTTTGATAAAAGTTTGGTCAATAACTTGATACAACGATGGGAAGCGAAGCTCTTGGTATATATTGCAGGCAAACAATGAATAGGAACGTTATAAGTAGGTGTCCCTTTTACTAGACATTGCTAGTTTTGCTTCAATAGTCCGCATCAGAGCGCAAGCTGCCACCCCACCTTGCTGTATAAACATAGGTCTTACAACTTTAGTCTAGCAAAACCTTCAAACAATGCAAATCGGCTTGATGTTTGGTGATTAAAGTTAAAGTTTTCCCTCATTTCCTCAAAACATTGACTACCTAACATAATTCTCAAATAACTTTGTCTTTGCATATGTAGATATGTATAAACAGCGTTAAGAGTATTTAAACTTTTAAATGGCTTAATGATAATGAGAAGAAGTGTATAAAGACAAAAAAAAAATGAATTAAGACGAACGATATTACATAGTTGAAAAAGTAAAAAAACAAAATGATCAAGTTTGCATATGTCATTGATATAGTGATGAGAACAATAAAGAGAAGTGGGAACGGAGGAAACGCTTGTTTGGTTGACTCATAACAAAATTTGACACATTTCGTTTGACAGTATTTGTATTTCTTGTAATGTTTCCGTTTATTGTATCTGACCGAGGAGCACTTGAGCCCGGTCCTAAATTAAAGCACAACACTATCCAAGCGGCGCCCTGCGAAGAAGCAAAGGCAACATATTCGACCAAACTGGACGTTCATGATTATCGTACGGCGTGGACAATCGACACCAATGAAGAGAGTTCATCACATCAGGGACTGGAAACCAGTAAACTATCAAAAAGTAAGTTACAGAAGATAAATTCTGAGCGTGCCTGCCACGTTCGACCGCACGTAGAAAGCCTGACGCTTATGAATGTCAAAGAGCACACCAGCACGTATTCGCCGTGCCCCTCGCCAAATAGATCACCATCGAAATTGAAGAAGCCAACGAATTTTCGACGCGACACAAATGAGAAGTCGAAGCCCCTCAAGGAGATTGCCATCATTGCGAAGAACCGTGATGAGCGCAGACAACGGCAGGCGGACGAGAAGGCGTACAAAGAAGCGCTCATCGTCGCCGAACATGGTAATCCGTATTGGGAATTTCAAAATATGATCACCGATTACCGGACCACTCTGCAATGTCAACCACTACGTGATAATGACAATGTTATCGAAAATCAAATTACTGTTTGCGTTCGTAAGCGGCCATTGAACGATAAAGAAACACATAAGAAAGAAGTGGATGTGGTCACTGTACCAGCCAAGGATTTACTGATTGTCCACGAACCGAAGCATAAGGTTGATTTGACCAAATATTTGGACAATCAGCATTTTCGCTTTGATTATGTATTCGATGAGACTTGCACCAACGAGATCGTTTACAAGTTTACTGCGAGGCCGCTAGTCAAGACCATCTTCGAGGGGGGGATGGCCACGTGCTTTGCTTATGGGCAAACGGGATCCGGTAAGACTCATACAATGGGCGGCGAGTTCCGTGGGAAACATCAAAATTTTAATAATGGCATATATGCCTTTGTGGCCCATGATGTGTTCAAATTGTTGCAAAATCCGAAATATCAAAATCAGGGTCTTTGCATTTCAGCCAGTTTTTTCGAAATTTACGGAAAATTGGTATTTGATCTTCTGGCCAAAAAGGAAAGGCTTCGCGTTCTGGAAGATGGAAAGCAAGTGGTCCAAGTTGTAGGCCTCACTGAGAAAGTGGTCGAAAAAGTTGAGGACGTCTTGGAGCTGATCCAAAAAGGATCGCACGAACGTACTTCGGGCCAGACTTCAGCCAATTCGAACTCGTCGCGTAGTCACGCAGTATTCCAGATCATCATTCGCAAATTCGCCAAGAACATGCGGACCAACGTCGTCGGCAAGTTTTCATTGATCGATTTGGCAGGCAACGAACGTGGTGCGGATACATTCAAGGCAAATCGCCAAACGCGCATTGAAGGTGGAGACATTAACAAGTCCCTTCTTGCGCTCAAAGAGTGCATTCGTGCTTTGGGTAAGAAAGGTGCTCACTGCCCTTTCCGTGGCAGCAAACTCACTCAAGTGCTGAGAGATTCTTTCATCGGCGAAAAGTCGAGGACATGCATGATTGCATTGATTTCACCAGGAATGGCTTCGTGTGAACATTCCTTGAATACATTACGATATGCTGATCGTGTCAAAGAATTGGTCGTCACTGAGACTGAAACAAGCAGAAATACGACTCCGAGTCCAGGTTCGTCCATTTGCGACAATACCGATAGTTTGGACCCTTTCGATGCATCCAACGATCCTGATGATACCGCTAATGCCTTTGCTGACGACATCGATATCATTTCGGCGGAATGGGATGTGTTGGAGAATAATGAGGCATCGCTCGAAATGGTGAGCAATTTTTATTCTCGTGCCGTGCGTCTACGCGAAGGGATGCAACAAACTGGCAAGCAGTACGACAAGTTGGAGTTTTCGCGCAACTGGAAAGAAATGTGTACTGACCTTTATGATTTTATGAAAAATTCAGTTGTCAAAGCGAATCGACTAAACTCTCTACTTGAAAACAAATGATTTTCTCTACAATATCAGTAGTAATTGTGTATAATGGATTAATAAAAGTTATTTTTACATATTATACACTATATACGCAGAAATATAGTATTATATTTTAATTTAACAAGATTTTGCCCGCAAAAGATGGCCATTTCAGATTATAATATAAAATGTTGTTTCCGTGTAAGTACCTACCGATGTGAATGAGGAAATAATATAAAAATGCTTGAAAGGCTATATGAAGCCGGTTGTTGTACAAATATTTGATAACCGATAAGTAAGTGATTAACCCGCCTTCAACGAACGCCTTTTTCCGGGGCAGGAACTCTCCATCATATATCGAGAAAAAGAAGGAGAGGAGAACAAATAAGAATTTTCCATCCAAATTAAATATGAAGTTGCGCGGATGGAAATTCTTTCTTGACTTCTGCTCATTTGAAAAAGCATATTAAAAGTAAGTATTCGAAAGAGTCGGTATCCGTAATCAACGAACATTTTGGCATACGATGGGATGGATGGACGGATGCGAAAATGCTTTCTGTTGTTTGTTGTTGGCGGTGAAGTGGTGTTGCGTTCGCTGCTGGTGCGAGAGAACCGGCCTACGGAGTCGCGCCTGCGTCTCTCTATCAGCGTCTCGCTTCGCACTAGGCCCCCCGGAAGCGTTCCGTCTCTATTGGGAAGGCTAACCGCAAATGCATTCAATGACTACACACACCACCAACAACACAATTCGGAGCTAGTTACGTACGAGCCCGCGAAGAGTAAACGTCCCGCGACCGAATACTGTATCAGTGCATCTATCTATATATCTACATATACATAGATTCATTCAATCAGTCGCGAGTCGAGCGCGCTTCTACCACTACGTCAAAATACTTTTAAACAATTGCCAAAGTTGCTCTGATAAAGTGTCAGTTATCAAAGTGAGCCAAGGATCATTAATCAATTCTGAGCTTTTGAATCAGCCAGCCAGACAGATAGACGGACACCTGTGGAACACTTTTAAAGTTCGAAAAGAAAATTGCGCGCAAAAGAGATAAACTACACTTGCTCATATTCACAACTAAAACATTGTGACGTAAAAACCTGAATGACTTAATGATTATTCCAACTATAAAACTGTCTGTATAAACTACAAACTCTACCAAGCAAAGCACGTGAATCATCAATGGAAAGTCGTTCGACGTTCGACGGCGTGTTCGGTGTTAGTTTCGTCAGGTCGTTTGATACGTTTCGAGCGGTCGCGTTAAATGTTTGCGCTCAAACACTTGTTTCCCATCGACTTCAATCAACTGCTTCATCATACGATCATTGAGCAATTCAAAGAATCAAAGAAACAAACAACTAATCGGAAACTCGTCAAATTCTTTCATTCCAGCCAAAACAAACTCTTGACAAACTTTGAAAATATTGGCGAAACCATATGCACAAGTTAATAAGTTCACCAAACAGTCAAACAGCGAAAAATCTTTAAAAACAAAAACAGCAATATATATATATATAATAGAATTTAAGGACATAGGTAGTTCATTTTTTCTGTTCCACTGGCAATTTGAACGAGCGACTAAGCTCCGAACCCCATATGCATTTACCAGTGACACTCGCACAAACTGAAGATTGGCCAAAAGTCGCCAACAGAATGTGCGAACCAACAACGGGATCCTATAACAACAATAATAATAACAATATCAATTCCAATCAGGAATTATGGTGGACGGAACAATTGGTACATGATTTGCAAGCCGAACATCCTGGTGAATTGGTGCGCACCGGCAGTCCATATTTTTTATGCACAGCTTTACCGTCGCATTGGCGATCAAATAAGACATTACCCGTCGCATTCAAAGTGGTCGCGTTGGGTGACATAGGTGATGGAACAATGGTCACTGTCAGGGCCGGCAATGATGAAAATTGTTGCGCTGAATTACGCAATTGTACAGCACTCATGAAGAATCAAGTGGCAAAATTTAATGATTTACGTTTTGTCGGGCGCAGTGGACGAGGTACTTAGCATTATATTTTTGTTTTCTCTTTAATACTCATATTTTGACACTACCTATATTGTTATGTCAATGTGATTATGTTGCTGCGACTGATCCGTTGCTAATAATCATGTTGTTAGAATATGTGCATGGACATGAATCTCTGTATGATATAATATCTGGTGCGGCGGTATCAACAGCCTAACCAAGGGTCCAACAAAACGACCAAACCACCCCTTTGAATAACCCACATTCACGCCGTCGCTCTATTGCACTGTTGATGTCAGCGAGACGAGAGCACAGTGTGTTTGTTAGACCAGCGACATGAATCTATTGAAATTTACCAACCGGTTAACGCTTGTTGCATTAAATTGCTGCATAAATCAACTTAACATATTATTCGCCTAATAATCCACTTGATCCCGTACATAGGTAATTACTAACAGATCAACTGACACAGTCAATGCAGGCACTTAGAGTCTCGTTAAGACTGGAAAAAAATGACTTATGGCAGAAAATTAGGTTAAACGTCAAGAACGATTCAAAATATTGAAATTGTTAAGAAATTGGAATAAATATGTATTAACTGAATGGAAGAAACAAGAAAGGAAGGACGGGATGATTAGGTGGCTTCTTGTTGTTTGTCGGCCTGGTGTTTGAGGTGTTTCGGTGGTCTTCTTGTTGCGGATGGTAAGTGTGCGTGCAACTGTGTGGTTGTGTTGCTTGTTGATGTTGAGGTCTGTTATTTGGTGTTTTACCTACCTGCCGCAACAATTAGCGCCGTAAATACAACCGACAAAGAAGTATTTCTTTAAAAAGTTTCGTTCCTTGATTTAGACACATGTTAGGTATATACCTATACGTATCGGTAGGCACTTATAGTTTAATAAGGATCTAACAAAAGGATTCAGGACCTATCGAAATTAAACTATCAATGTTGAATTAGATAAATTCATAATATGCGTGTTTTCTATTCATAATTCGAAATAAATAATTGTTGAAAGTGGTGGGAAACCTAAATTACTAATTCTTTGCAAATCTAATTTATATTTTAGATAATAATAGAATGAATTATGAAGTTTTTAAGACATTTTTATGCCACATTGTATTTTTAATGATGGATTTAAGATTTAATAACCGAAAAGAATTGACACTTTAAACGACTGCACACATTTCAAAGCGTTTTACGAGTCGTAAAAGCAAACCGCATTGACACAAGGATGTCGAAACAATGTCGCAGATCTCAAATGCGAAAATATACAAAATAATAAACAATAAATAATAATAAATCCTAAAACAGATTCGTCTAACCGTTCAACGTTCAAAAGATTCCCATATTTTCTTGTATGTAATAACTTTACATCACCTGCACGTTTGGTCTTCTCGTTGATTCTTCAGATATGTCCTTTCGTTGACTTATATTCATATGTGAGTACTGGAATTGATGGATAAAAACCGTTCGCAACTTTTGCGGTGTGCCGAACATCAAATGAGAAAATTGAACGCATATTAAGAAGAGTTATTTACTATTAAAAGACAACTTATTGTCAATCGTAAATCATCGAACGATCGAGAAAATGTACAAAATACGACGAGACTGATCTGAGAGTGAGATACAAATTTTTTTTAATTGAATTAGAAATTTTATCATTAATCCTAAGCCTGAGAATCTTCGTGCTTTGCAAAATTTGATAAAACGTTTCCGTTTGTAAAGCTATTTTTGATAAAAAAATAACATATCTATGCCGATTACAAGTAGGAAAACTAAGATTTGTAAGTAAGAAGAAGTAAGTAAGTATATTTACAGATTTTATCGTCGCCGTCATCGTTTCATTCCGTGTTGCATTTTGCGCTTATGCTTTGGCTTAGGGGACGGTTATTGCGGTTAAACTTTCATGTTTTTATGTAAATACCATGGATGTGGTTTCTAATATTTTTAGTAATAATAGATAGAAAAGAACACAATATGAATTATGACTATATACTAGACCAGACCAGTGATTCTCAACCTTGTTTTCCTTATGATACACTTTTAATAATTTAAAAATTTGGGGGCCGTGGCACACTAACAAAAGATTAATTTAAAACAATTGTACTTGGTTCCCGTTAGGAAGGTAGTACAACCGATTGAACTACTTGTTTGACATCTCTTATATTTGGATAGGTAGGATATTCCTAAAGCGGCACACTTCAAAAATCTCGGTGCACAGGGCACAGTGGTTGAGAATCACTGTACTAGACGAAATCAATCCCAAGACTCCTTACATATATAAATCTAAGTAGATATACAATTGATATATACATATTTTTTTTGGTATTTCGTGTAATTTTCGTGTAAATATTTACACGAATTTCATTATCAAAACGGAATTGAATGAATAATAACGCGACAAACCATCAGGCAGCAAGCACATAAAGCACGCACATCAAACAACAAAAAGTTTCCGCAGTAGGTAACTTACAACTTCCCGCTAATCGCATATTTAAAAATAATATCAATAGAAAAATTACCAAATAGACGAAAGAACTGAATTATATTTTTAGCTATAGAAAACAAAACAAAATTGACGGTGTAATAATCAAAAAACGCGTGTGTGAATTATGTTCTGATTGATTTATAGTTCCGATCAATTTAACATAATTTTGTTTCATTATTATTTAACCAAAATTCTAGAAGTTTCTACCAAAAATATAAATTTACTTGGTTTATTATGCCTTCAATAAGGAAATAATTTAAGTTTGTTCGAATGTTTTTTTTTTCCTAATTAACCAAAATTCTCGTTGGTTTACCTGGTTTTATTTTTTGCGTTTTCGGTAAATTTTGGTTATTTATATTGTTTTATTTAATTACTTGTGGCTGATCGTATTTTTACTATCCGTGCTGCGGTTTGTGTGTGTGTGTTTGTGTGATGAAATAATTTTGAAAACGTTTTGCATATTTTCAGGAAAATCTTTCACGATAACCATCACGGTGTCGACGTCGCCGCCGCAAGTCACCACTTACAATAAAGCCATTAAGGTCACCGTTGATGGGCCACGCGAACCCAGATCCAAAACTAGTAAGTCATCTGTACTTTTTTTTTGCAATTTTTTGATGAAAACAATTCAATTACTCTATGCTTTATAATAGTTAATTAATTGACTCTAAACTAATCGCAAAGTTAGAAAGTAACATTTTGAAATTGAAAATGCAACTTACATACTTATTTAAGTATTGATTTATTTAAAATTTTGTTGAGCCAATTTTAGGGATGCAATATATACCTACTTAATTAACTACACGTGCGTATTGAGGTTAATATTTCATTATTCAGGCAGTCAAAATATGACGTCTTTTGATAATTAGTATAGAAATTCTTTAGGGTAATTGATACAAAGATGTTTCTGAGCTGATGATTCTAATATTTAATTGAAATTCATTTGTGTAGAGAAGTTATTTAAGATTCAAAATATTCGATGTGTTTATGAAGAAAATTCTGTTTCTATACAAACTTATTTTCTATTTGGGAATTTTCTTCTATATAATTTAGTGTCTCTTTTTCAATTTTTATCTACTGGTTTCCATTTTTGGAATTCATTTGTAGTCTCCATTAATAAAATGTTTAAAGTTCAAAGTTGAATTAAACTTTTGTTTATTTCAAATCTTGAAACACTTTGTATAGTGTTTGCGTGTCGTAAATTACACTTAATTTGCTCAAAGCATAATTGAAAAAATGATGTTTGTATGAAAAAAATGGGTAAGAAAAAAAAAGAATAGAATAGTGGCAACATGTTTTAGTTTACTTTAGGGTGTTCATTTCGACTATACCGTGCGATTATTTTACCGTCGAACATAGCATGTGCTATGTTCCAATGTGCGACGGTAAAATAGACGAGTCAAACTCATGGCAGTGGGGATTTTTATTGCTAACGACGCACCGACGGACTGATGCACGATCAAAGTAATTTGTATGATCATGTCGTTACTGTCAGTTGTCAATTTTGTTCCTTGTCATAATTTGAATTGATTGTGCACAAATTCTTCAACAATCATGCACACAACCGAAGAAAAGGTAGAAATAATATAAATGTACGCACGAAATAATACTCTGCGACCTGTTCGCGATTTATTTTCCATAAAATATCATGAAAGTCCAATACCTTCCGTCAGTACCATACATTGTCTTCCTCACTCTCTCCCTGTCCGTCGGTGTGTCTTTAGCAATACAAATCATTTATTTTACCATCGAACTTAGGAACATAGCACATGCTATGTTCAACGGTAAAATAATCGCACGGTATGTGCAAGAAATAAAATACAAAAATATTGGTAATAACCGTAAAAATGCATGGCACTCGCTCGAATGACTGACTGAGACTACCTCCAATATAAGTTGCGTATTCTCTTACGTACTTATACACCAAATATAGAATAAAAAGGGCTGAAGAAGGAAGGAATAAAAATAAAGAAAATGTTATTGTACTGCCCGGTAGTCGATGGTTTCGTTTCGGCCGATCACGAATTCGTCAAAATGTAACTGCCAAAGGTACTTGCGTTTCACGTGCTTCACATGCCTTTCGTTCCTTGTCTTCACTGCATTCCGAATTACACGTACGACCAATTACAACCGACAATCAGCATATGTCTAATTGTACTTTACTTTTTGCTTCATAAATATTGACATGTGTGCTCGCAGCTATGTGCCTTTCATATCGTGCGTCTGTGTCGTTTTAATAATCCCACAAATGTTGCGATTTTCCCTCATTTCTTTCTTAGTTGTTTCTTTCTTTATGATGACAATTATCCGTATTCGTTAAAATTGCAACAATTACAACTTTTTTATTATGAATTTATTTGTTTTTTGTATGATTTTAATTCAAATTTTGTGTTTGTAATATTTTTGGTCGAAATCATATTGTGCTAGTATTAATATATAATTACGTTATCAAATGGAACAGGAAGTAAATTTTCTTATCGTTAACGTGCACATAGTTTCCCACAACTTCTTATAAAAAAAAGTCAAAAATTTTCTAATTACAAAAAACAACAAATGGCAATAATATATGTTCCGTTATCGTAATCTGTAGACGAAAAATCCCTATTTTTGATAATCTTTGTGATTAACGTGTCCAAATTATTATTAATTATAAATTCAGAAAGAACAAAATTCAAATCGGTATTTTATGTTTTCCTTCTTGTTATCATCAGCATACCGGCACCGCAAATTTCTAAGAAACATTTCTTATCATAAAAGTTATCACTGAATTATTATTTAGTATTAATTAAAATAATTTTTATTCATTCAATCTTTGTTTAATTTCACTGTTAAATCTATACAGGGTGCTTGAACAATCAGTAGCCCAAATCGTATAAGATACAAAAAAAATTTTTAAGTAAGTAATTTTAAGTTTCCACGTGTCTTGTTTTCTATAAAAAACAAAAGAACTGAAGTTACATGCTAACCCTCAGCACTCAGCACAAGAAACGTAAAAATTTTTACTTAAAACTTTTTTTTCTATCTTAAACGGTTTGGGCGTTATTCGCTGGCTACTGATTGCTTAACCACCCTGTATGTTTAAATTTAAAAAAAAATAGTTTATGTGGTATGAAATTTGCAAATATTATTAACCAAAACAATGTCATCATTATGTTAGTTAAATTATTTGTTAGTAATTCGTTTCGATATGTATAGGTATCATGTGGAATAGTGCAAAGTGGAATGTTGACGATCCACATGAGAATTTTTAAAATTTTGAACTATTGCGTTTGGCATCGTTGGCTTAAAACTTGCATGCGTATTCCCGGCGTATTCGTTTGAGATTCCCGATTCCCCCGGACAGTGCGTATATGCAAATGTGTCCTCCGACCGCAAACTGCAATTATACGAATGCGACGGTATTTGTTGTTATAACATCCCATTCGTATAGCGGTCGAATGTTGAATTTCAATTCAATATTTATCCATTTTCCGCGTCCCCTCAAAATATTTCTATACC
>JARJEB010004374.1:0-12280 GCA_030264535.1 Liometoxenus newtonarum
TCATGTGTTTTTGCATTTCCATGTTACTACAATTCATCGCATTCGTGATAGGGCCCGTATACGGGTTACCATATCGCCGACAACACTTCTCATTCCAGACTACTTTTGGATAGACGACTGTTTTCTATGCCATGTAACATTGACAGTATACACATCTATTGAACACAGTCGACACAATTGTCTCCGGCTCTGAGATTTGAACCCACGACCCCCCGATCAACAACCAAAGTGTTAACCGGTTGAGCTACCAAGCCACCTTCTTATCATATCCATTCTAAACATTCATACATACAATTCACGTTCACACTTCATGCATACAGTTCACACTCACACAACTATGCACATTTTATTTATATTCCTTATTAACTCAAACTATACAGTTTCCTACATCTAGTTTACCATAGACATTGCAAGATTATTTTAAATGCTCAATAATGACACCCCACTTCACCACTTGGTATACTTCGGATAATTAGATTTTATGTTATTTACATTTTCATTTATGAAATCCCCAAATAAAGAACTGACACAAAATTTTATACTTATCTAAGTCAATAATAATTAATTTCTAAGAATAACAGCCTGTCTAGCATTTTGCAACATTACTGGGGTAATTAACAAACACGCCGTTGTAATTCTGTTCTTTAATTCCTCAAGATTTGCAGACAGAACTTCATACATCTTGTCTTTTAAAAAGCCCACACAGAGAAACTCAAGTAAGATTGATAAGTCCGGTGAACGCGCAAGCCACAAAATTGATTCCCAATTCCCCATCCAGTTTTGTCGAAATTCTTCATTTAATTAAGTAGGTGGTACATCGCTGATGTGCTAAAATTTATTTACTAGATATAATATTTTGTGTCAGTGCTTTTATTTGAGGTGTTCATAAATAACATAAAATGTAATGACCCGAAGTATACAAAGTATAATTTATAAAGATCTTTCAGGAAATGTCATAAAATACAAGGTGTTTGGTTTAAAGAACAAAATAAGTGCTGAGGGTTAGAAAGTAACATTTTTATAGAACACAATAAACGTAGACATTCTTACTTAAAACTTTATTTTGGATCTTAAACGGTTTGGGCTTTAGTCGCTGGCTACTGATTGCTCAACCACCCTGATGTATAGGTAACATCATGTTAGGTACTGTAAAGTGCCACTATACCACTATGAGTTGATATTTGAAAGTTTAAGACTTATTAGAACCCTGGAATTTGCCGGTTATTTCACTTATACACTTCACGGAAAATTCGATCTCAGAACTAGACAGAAAAAAATGTACAAAAGTTTCGATGACGAACGACTAAATAATGTCATAACTATTTTCTGAACTAAGTTAGTTTCGCGATCGTAGATGTTGACAAATCTTGTACACTGCCGTTTATTAATACTATAGCCTTGAATACAAAAAATTCATTCCACATCAAAAACCACCATTATTTAGTTTCTTAGTAGAGCAGGTATCTACTTATATTGAACGTTGAATTTTGTAAGTCTGATGTTGTGTTGTTTTGTGAGAATTCCGCGTTATAAATTGCAGCATAAATAAAATTAACACACCGATGTTAAACACACAATAGGAATCGTTCGTGATAAATTAAAAGACGATTTCCATACGGTGTCTGTCTCTATATGTTGGAGTGCGAGCTCAATCCGGCAATCTTCAAACACATCCTCCTTTACTGGCTTATTCACGATTCAATAAGAAGACGATTCGAGGGGTCAGTAGCGCTAGTAAAATAGCCCCCCGCGGTCAGGAACGAGTCATAATAAATATTAAATATTCGAGGTGTGAGAGTTGTACGACGTCCAAGCATTGCACTTAAAAACTGTTGGTTATATTCATTTGATTTCGTCTGCATTATGTAAGCCAGATACAAGTACCTACCTAATAAAAGTTTTAAGAGAAGAAATCTCACAAGATCCGAACGGCCTTTTAAGTTCTAAAATTTAACAGTCCTATAAAACAATAAATGCTTTTAGGGCTATAACGAAATTTGTAATTTAAAATCACAATACATTCAGCAAAATATAATATTATTTGCACACCCACTATGTTATGTGTTGCACATTCACGATGTTATAAAAATTTTATGAAACAGAATTTGTACATCGTTTACGGTTGCACCCGTTTTTCGTTTGACGTTTGACTCTGCGTTCAGCTTGCCCACAACCAACAGTATTAATTTCGCGAGTGATTTCGTGATTGAAATTGGTATATTTGTCTTAAAAATGATATGGGTGTGCCAAAAATAGTGTTCGCAACTTTTTGCAGGAGACGAGTCTTGTGTGCTCGCTCGCGCTTCGCTCGCGCTTCGCTCGTGTCCGCAAAACACGTTGCCAAATGTACTATTATACAACATATGAGCGTGAATACCAACAAGGTTCTCTAACATAATCAGTTTATAAAATAACTATACCTCAACAATGCATTTATAGCCATAACGTTACACTTACGTCCATCTCTTTCCTTCTCGTTCTAAGTTCGTTTGCTTTTTACTGGGATGTGTTGTTGTGGTTGCACAATTTATGAGATGAAACGATTTTCCACTCTTCATTCAAAATATAATTTAATAAATTGGTTCAGATCGCATCGCACAACTTTCAAATAAAATAAATGTAGATAGGATGTCTTATTAGTTTTCCTTACGTTGAATATGATCAATTTGTGCGTTGCTATTCTTTAATTTTAGGATATATATTATTATTTGTATTTGCCCGTTATTTAAGTAACTTTTTTATATTTAGCACGAATCAAGTAGCAGACAAAAGAAAGGAAAAATTGATAAATGATAAGCATGTAACCGTAACGTATGTTACAACAAACAGACTAATTCAAAACACACGACTGAACATATTGTCGGCATCATTGAACATTTTACTCGATATAAATCGAGACCGTGTTTTGATGGGTGATCACATGGAGCACTCGAACACATATTATATTAAGCAGGGTATCATGGTACACCCCAAATTAGTGCCGCTACATTAAGCCTATTGCCATGCAAACACCATACACTGTATCATCTGCCCTTCTGCTTTCTAACTCTACGTGTCTCTGACCTAATCTGGGCCTTATTACTGGAACACACAACGGCAAAAATTGCGTACCCCTCGATGGCAATGATGTCCATAAGCATTAAGCATACACTATGAGGACAATCTTACAGAAGAATATTTGGAAATTACATTTTGCCCGTTCTGTTGTCTATAAAATTATTCCGCTTTACTTCCGAATAAACACTCCACCTATATGTGGAACATAGTGTATTTCGTAAATTTTTAAGCATGGTATTGTATTAAGGTTTTTCAATAATGTCAGTGTGTATGTATGACTGGAACGCAGAAGGATGGACCAGTTGAATGAACGTCATGGGTGAATATGAGAGCGCACAGAATATAGGATTAGAGATGTCCTATTGAGCGTGTTTCTTTCATTGTTGGTGTTCGTTGTCTGCCTTTGTGAGGCTTGCAATGTGCAAGCGTACCATGGCATTGTTCAGCTATTTATTTTAGTAAAGCTTCAACTATTCATAAGAGAATCTAGTCTTGTATGTATTTTATTTTCACTATTATGCTTTATTTTGAAGTTCGATATGCTGGAACTGATAAAAACGGTAGGTTTGCATAGCAAATCTTTCCGTCCATGACACTAAAATTTGGTCATGAATGATTGTATGTACAGACGCGTGGTGGCCCTTCTATTTTATAACTCAGATACCTGGGCCATTTGTTCTCCAATAATTTACCTGTGTAGTTTTTATTAAGCTGCAATTAATGTACGGGTTATTATGTAGTTTAGGGTGGTCCACCACTTTTCAGCTTTTTGCATAGGTCATAGGATACGATAAATTAATTTAATTCCAAATGGCTGCAACGTGTCCGCGAAAATTGATTTGGGTGCTTTTTGCACAATTTAGAGCACTTTAACCCTTTCGGTACCACAGGGACACATGGGTGCCAAGCAAAGTAAATAGTGTTTTATGTGTTATTTTTACTCCGAAATCATGTGCAAAATATAAAGTTTGCAGCATAGAAAACGTATTTAAACCTAGAAATAAATGTTGTTTCTTGAAATATGCACATGAGCTTGGTTTAGGTGGGAGAGGGCTGATTTAAGTGCTGGAGGAATTAATATAAAATTCCCATCAAACACTCAATAACAATTCTCCATATAAATTATGGATGGTAGAGATTGATAGAGGTGGTGAATGGTTTGGTATGGGCGGCGGAGGGGTAGATAAGAAAAAGCCCTCCACGTACTTGGTTAGGTAGTAGAGGGTTGGAAATGATGGTGGATGCTTAGTATGGGTGGTAGAGGTTGGATAGAGGTGGTGGAAGGGTTGGTATGGGTGGTGAAAACTTGAAAAGGTTGATAAGGTCAATCGCCTTTTGGGTTAACCAAAACGATTTGGTTAAGGATAGTAGAGTATAGGTCAGAGATGGCGAACCTATGGCACGCGTGCCAGACATAACACGCGTGCCAGACATGGCACTTTTGAAAATTTTTGTGGCACGGATCTAATCTGAAAGTTGTAACAAAATTAAAGTTATGCTTTTAACACCGGACGCAGAGCAAATGAATCCAGCTTATACAAGCAAAAATTTAACCAAACTTTTATTACTTTAATAAATATTGCTTACTTCCCTGTTATTTACAACGTTGTTATTTTATTAAATATTTATTTGAAAAAAAAACTTTTAGCCACTCGCACAGAAAAATGTTTACCATCCCTGGTATAGGTGGTAGAGGATTGGTTTTGGTGGTAGAGGGTTGGTATAGGTGGTGGAGGGTTGGAATATGTGGTAGAGGTTCATAAAAGTGGTAGATGGTTTGGCATGTGTGGTGAAGGGGTAGATAAGGTCAGTCTCCTTTGGGGTTAGGGTTAGGTTATAGCACAGAATAAATACGAACAGTATGTTCACTTCGCGTCTTTCGGCAGGCCTCGTTTGGTGACCTTCGGGGCGTCAGCCATGTTGCATGTGGGTTGGGATTTGCGGGTAATTTGAACCCATATTCAACATGACTAACACCCCGAAGGTCACCAAACGAGGCCTACCGAAAGATGTGACGTGAACTTGCTTCTACTATTTATTCTGTGGTTATAGGAAAAAAACCAAAACCTACTGGGTTAGGTATAGTAGCGGGTTGCTAATGTGGTGGAGGCATCATTATTGAAACTCTGAGCAAGTACAGTAAACTTGAATTATTCCGCTAGAGAGTTAGCACACCCTGTATTTGCAGCCAACTGAAACGCGCATGCGCCCATCCTTATAATTTTAACCTTAAAATTAATGTGCGTTATAACATGAAAATGCAAGGTAGGTCAAAGAGATGATCAGTCGAACACGAAGGCAATTTAGAAGGTATCTACGGCGGATTGTTAGAACTTGCTTATTTTCACTGCATCGATTTGGTTAAATTTTGGTTCAAGTCTGACATTGGTTCCTGAGAAAGGATTACTACATGACCCTCGGAATTAACAAATGAAGGTTATAGTTACACATATTGAAATTGACGTGAACGTCATCGAAGTAAATAAATCAGTACGGATCCACACCGCACAACTTTCCGGCCATATACTCTACGTCTTCGTGGAATTCTCCGATCGTGAAACTAAGTGGGATTGGAAAATGGAAATGACATTGATTACATTTAGATATACATTTCCAATTTCTACCGAAAATGACTTTCACGACCTAACAGTTCCATGTAATCATGTCCTGTTTTATATAGGCAGGTATAGTTTGGAAGCTAAGCCCCAAATCAAAAAGCAGGTATAGCGTATTGAACTGAATATTTTTATGTTACTTCGTAATCGCTTAAACATACTGGGAATTATTCAATTATAATTACGTAATAGGTAAATAAGACCATTTTCTAGAATGGAAAATTATAGATAGGTAGATACTTATTCTTAAAACACCAGGATTAATAAATCGGTATATCAAAGATCGGAGAAACATGGTCGGAAAGTTCTGCGGTCCGAACCTGTAGGGATGTATCCAAACCACATGCAGCTTGCGTGCTTCTAAGGCAGTTATTACAAATCGTCAGTACCTACAAGAATGGTGCTTGCAAAAAGTTTTTGCGCGGATCGATATACCGAATGATGTTCATTGTTTTTCTAAATTATTTTTGACAAGGCACAAGACCCCATTTTTTTCTATAAACCATATCGTGACCTTTATACCCCGTTTGACCATTTCAATACTTATCCAAATTACAAAGATGGTAAGCCACTATTAAGTTTGACGTTGTGATATACAGGGTGATATATTACTATGATATAAGTTTTCAAACCAAAATTAAGATTTCAAAATGGTTTGTATTTATTTATTTTTAAATTATGCATGGAATGCATAGTGGAACGGTAGGAAATGTCGAAGTGTTGTGAATTTATGAAGAAAAGTAGGTAGTAACTAGTAACGCTTTCATGCCAATAAATCATGCTGGTTGAGATTTTTACATATATTCGGGTCCAGAAAAGGTTTTCTGGAGGTCTGGAGGTCTAGCCTAGAGGCCCAAACGAAGAAAGCTATGGGCATAATCAAAATATTAGTCAGAGTGTCAGAGAAACCTTAACTTGCAGAGATATAAAAACTAAAAATTACAAATAACTAGCTATATAAATACTGATTTTAGCATGAAAATATCCATGTAAAGTGGTCTTGCCACCGATGCATTTTCCCAAATTCCTAAACTTATACCTATAGTTTATATTTCCTATTTGACTTTTCTTCGTAAGGCTAATAATTTGGAATATACTTATTTGGCACGTGTGGAACTATCCACACCGTTTGTCCACAAATATTTCCGAAAATATTACACATTGGAATTCTTAACATACATACCTTTTAATGCACTTTGCATGAGCATAAGCAGATAAGCTTTATTTCAAATATTACAACAAATTCAGTACTTAAAAAATTGATATCTATATTTTATGGCAAGGTTTTCGAAATTTACATTGTTTGCGATTAATACTTACCTACATATTTATTCTTACCAATTGGTATGAAATTTACACTAGGTGTAAAGTATAAAGTTTTAAATGAGGATTCCAACGCCAAACTAAAATAGACCTGATCGCACACCTACGAAGATGAACTTTATATATTGGACACATTTTATGGTTTTGGGCAAAAGGCATTTTTTACAATATTTGTATTTAATATTAGAAATAAAGCTTAAGCTCATGCAAATTGCAAAGTGCATTAAATAGCGATTCAATTAATAATGTCATTGGTTGTGTTGCCTAATTTCAGTTAACGCTTGACATTTGGTTTTCAAATAATCATGTTATGTGAACACGTCGAGGTGCGCGTGTCCATATCCCCCTAATGAAAAAGGAAATATTGCTCTCTGCGTCGATCTGACCTTCCACAATGTCACACATTGGGAGGATAGGATAGGAAGAGACACTCAAGAGAATATGCGGTCTATGGGTTAGACGCGCTGAAGTCGGCTTGAAGTTTGACTCCGCGTTCAGCTCAAATTTCGGCTGGTGATTTTCTCACTGAACAATACAAAAGCTAAAACAAAAGGGGAAAATATTATGTCGAGTAGCTAAAGCAAGGAAGATGAGAAATTAATCCTTACGCCAAAAGAAATAATTTTGGCTCATGAAGAAGCAAAAAACGATATTATATTATACCAATTATACCCAACAAATCGTTTGACAGTTTGTCGTTTAACCTGCGTTCGGTATCAGTAATTTCGTGAGTGCTTTTGTGATTTAAATTGTTAAATTGTAAATAGAATATGATTGTGGGTACGCAAAAAATAGTGTTCGCAACTCGTTTAACTTGTTGCGAAAATAACTAATATAAAATTGATAGGTAATTATAAATTTCGAAACTGACTACAAAAGCAATGTAAAATGCGGTCACCGCATTTAAATAAATAAATACGCTAATCTTCACATATTTTAAGGTCTTTGAAGTATAATTTTGATTGGATATTAGAAATTGTACGGATATTATGATCACGTAAATCCAAATGAACAGACGCTTCCACATTGGTCCGAAAATTGTGCGGTGCTTGGTGCTGTCAGGTGCTAACCGCCCGCACAGATTTACTTGTCTACAAGAGTTTGCATTATTAATAGGCTTGTTAAGATTATGTTGACCAAAGAATTTATCCAATATGATTATATATATATTAATAATATTAAGCTAGCTGCTAGTGCATTAAAACACTGAAAATAAATAACTTTAAGCATAGAAGTATTTTTTGTACAAAATAATGAAGGTTTTTGACACATTCTTAGGAGTTCAGTTTCCTTTTTGTTACAGAAAATCAATGGCTTCAAGAAGAATGCACTTCATGGACAATGCACCGGAAATTCGTACAAACAAAAATATTGAGAATAAAACGAGTAAAACGTGTGAGAAGAACCATTTTTCGGCGACAATAGGTGTGGTCAGTTCAGTTTTCACAGAAAACAAAAATCCATTATGCTTTTTCATCTCCAAAACGCTTACTGTATGTATTTATTCATATATGGTTGCCCTTCGTTCTTACCTTTTTCATATCCACCTAGGCTTTGTCTCGGAACAAAAGTTTGAACTAAACTGTGTGAAGAATAGATTCCGCTGTTCATTCGACTATCGAGTGCACTCAATTGTGAATTTCAAGAATTCTCTACCTGCCTTTAAAATTCCATTGGGAGTACGCGTCGCTTAGCATGTCTTTTAGTCCGCCTGCCATTGATACTTTTCTGCCTCAAGGTGATAACAAACACAATAATAATATTAATAATGTTGGTGACCATGTTTCACAATGTTTTCGAAGTTTTAATTGAAATAAGACACCAAACATTTTTGTTTTGGAAAAATGCTTCAGTTTAATTTTCATGCCCGCCTTCTACATCATCATAGCTCGAAATGTTCATACTCAGACATTATCAATTTATCCTTCATATGCTCGTAAGGATACATGTTCCATTTGTTCAACCATATTTAGATTTAAATAAAAACGACAATAATTGCATGCATAAATCGTTACAAAGAATATTGATGGATTAAATTTTTCAATTCACTATTGTGACAACAAATTGAAACGGAAATCAATTCCGAAAAGCAATTTTGATCGACTTAACACCAATTCAGTTATTACAAGTATATAGATACAGGCGATACAGCAGCATATGCCAGATCCGACCAAAGCTCATTGAGCAAAACCACAAGTATACGCCATCCAACATCATGCACCATCAAGTCAATACAATAAAACACATTGTACTATCGTAAGGAGATGCAAGAAAAAGAAAACACGAAAACAGAAAAACGAAAGAAAATAAATGAATTCCATACATGCATCATGTATAACATAAAATAAGATACTGAATGATTTTAAGGTGTAGCTAAACACATGTTTATAATAAAACGTCCAATGTTCAAAACTCTTTAGGTCGCGTGTTGTTACGGCATAACAACAAAATCTGGAATGTAAATTGAAAGAATATCCATCCACAGTCAACATTGATACGGAAATTGAAGATGATAGAAAAAGATTCCCTCAAAGAGTTGTTACTTAACAACAGCCAGCGACGAACATCGAACTAAATCGAAAAGTCAAAAACGTCTCTGATCTTTTTCTTTATTATTATCGTTCTTCTATGTATGAAAGAATGCATTTTCCCTTTTCTTCTAGTTGCTTGCTTCCTTTCTTAAGGACATAATAGAACACAGATCGTTGTATTATTATTACGTTGTTGTTTGGTTGTGTGATACATTGAATGCGTTGTATAACCTTATGCAGTTTCTGCAGTCGTTGCTTATCTTGGCTAAACAGGCAGCAGCGACTCGAGCTCCTCGTATGCTTTTACTACGTATGTTCGAAAAGAGTACTCTACTAATAAAACATCGTTGAGTTGTTCTGAGTTGAGTGATTTTGAGTGTGCAACGTTCTCTTATGTATAATAAGACATGGTTAAGCTTACTTTTTTTAATACAAAAATGCGTGTTCAATCCGAAGTAGTAACCGAAACTCTTTATTGTTCTTAATGAGTTCGTTATTCCTTTCAATTGTAAAGAACATTCATTTGATTTTGTATAAATGATAAGAAAAATAGTCCCAAACGTAAATATTAAAATTTACGTTAAAGGGTATTATCCTGTCAAGTAATTTTAATGTAATATTTCTAAAATTTTTTGCAAGTGAGCAGAATACAGATCGACATGGGCGACCATGACAACTTTTTGTTTGACGAGTTACAAGATCGCTTAAATCAGCATAAAGGTATACTTTCAAAAGTTTAAAGCCTGCGCAAATGTTCATTTTCACCAGATTCGCGTTTAGAATCTACAACCAAAAATGTTCCAATGCATTTTGTTGTTTGAGGAGTACTTATTCATGAATGCAGCAAATTTTATTGCCAACATGCTATTTTCATATTTTGAAAAAATCATTTCATAGAGACGCTGTATAGACTGAAAATGTTCCGAAACTTTAACCACAAATTAATAGAAATCTATGTCAATATTGCAAAAATCTATTATTAAAAGCACTCAAACTAAGCCCCAATCATCCATTTTAGTTCCTTGTTGCTTTCTACATACGTATATCTCCTATAGGATCTTCCCCGTTTTCTGTATTAAATTCACCTTTCCCATCAGCAACAGCAACCCTATACTCCGAATAGAAAAGACTGAATGAATCGACGACTATCAATGAAATGAAAGAATGCATGAGAAGAGACTTTGACCAACGCGTTATTGTATAATATAAACATAATTCAACGACTATTTATTATTATTATTATGATTAGAACGACGTTTCTTGTTGTAGGTAGTGTGATGTGTGATACTTTTTCTATTCTTTTCATTCTCTACGATGCAATGAAATGAAAGAAGAGGAAACAAATTCGATGTTAGTGACTCAACTAAACATTTCTACAATTTCTTCGTGTCGTTTTCATTCTGGTAATTTTAAAGAAAGACTGAAAAGAACTAAAGGCAGCCGATTCATGGACACCTGTGTTGTCGTATACATAATGTTTATAGAACCAAAACGTATAGGTAATATGAATAAAAGAATATAAATGAAATACATAAAAGTAACCTTTCCATGCACCAGAGCATAATAATGGAGGGGGTGAGTATCAAAAATGGGCTTTCTGGACAAGATCTTAAATTTAAGCGCTTCTCAAACGGATAAATTTATTCTCAAGGAAAGAAACCCATCATGCTAGACTCATAGGCGCCGACCAATTCCAGACATTCAGGCACCCCAAATTTTAAAACTGCTTACATGTTTAATACGTCTGTAGGCTTTATACGAACTGAGCTAACCTTGCGGCGAATAGACCAAGAACACAGTTATATACATTTACACCTACTACAAGGCGATAGTATGGCCTGCCCTAGTATATAGTAGTTGACTCTTACTCTGGGGTCCCGCGTTCGAATCTTTTCAAAAGGCGAATATATATTATTAAGTTTCACTATAATATTCATCTATGGATAGCCATGGAAGGAATACCTATCGCTCGGTAGTCATACTGACAAATATCAAAATAAGAGCATTTTATAAATACATTTAGAATTGCTATTTTAAACTAAAAATAAATATTATTTATATTTCTTTTACATTAGATATATCTATTACATCGTATATAATACGGTATTGTTATTTATAATTTATCTTGTTAAAAAATACTTTTCTAACATCCTTATGAAATTCTGCTTACAAAGCGTAAAGCAACATGATTAATATACAGAGCGATTATTTTATCGCGGAACATAGCATATACTATGTGCCTATGTACCACGGTAAAATAAACGAGTCAAACTCAAGGCAGTGCGGATTTGTATTGCTAAAGCCACACCGATGGACGCTGAGAGAGTGGGAGTGTGGGAAGGACGACGACACACCACGATGACAAGTCAGTGTCAGTTCACAATAGTCAGTTGCATCACTAACGCTCGAGAAAGAAGTTAATTTCTTTAATCCATTTATAATTGATTTACAATAAATGTTCAAAAAGTCCACCTTCTCGTTCAAAGCAGAAAGCCATTCGGTTTCTGAATGCTTCCACACTATTTCGGATGAATCTTTGACGTATTTCATTACATGCCGTAAGAATTTTTGCTGATAAGTCATCTATGTTGTTTGCTGTGATATCGCTATAAATTTTGGATTTTAGGTATCCCCAAAGAAAGAAGTCGTTTGGTGCAAGATCAGGAGAGCGAGTTGGCTAATGGATGGGCCCAAATAGGCCAATCCATCGATTCTCGAATGCATTGTTCAAGATTCAAGTACTTAGTAGTGTGT
>JARJEB010004377.1:0-44301 GCA_030264535.1 Liometoxenus newtonarum
AGTAACGAATAGTTACTATTCGCCCATCACTACTCTCCAGACATCAACTCGGACATAACAAAGCCTTCAAAATCGATGAAAGGTTACTGTTTTAACTAAGTTTTAAATAAAAATTGGCGCTCTGATATCTTCGTTATCATGTTTTCTTCACAACTTGGCTCTTCTCACTGGAAACTCTGCTGACCCCTGCACCAGATATTCAGACGATCTTGGTTCGATTCTCTATCACTGGGAATCGAACCCAGATTGTTTGCGTATCAAGTGCAAAGTTCTACTCAGGGCTTGGAACCGAAACTAATATCGAATCCGGCACTATAGAAGTAATAAACGAAAAAATATTAACGCTTCCGCTGCAAATTACAGTGTTGTTTAATTAATACCGATAATTACCGGTAACTCTTTTTACCGGTAAAATTTGTGTGGTAAAAAGTGCAATAACTATTTAAAAAATCGTTTGCATTCAATATTTATTTACATTTTTATCCTTAACAAGACGAATAGTGTCACTCAATACCATGAGCAAGCTAACGTTATTAAAATACCGGTAAATTGAAGAGCTAACCGGTGAATGAAATAAATTTGTTAAAGGTTCCCATATCGGTAAAAAATAAAGAAAATTCAAAAATAATGACGTTTAGCGGTATATTTTACCGGGTCTAAGCCCTGCTAATTCAAGTCTTGAACATCTACAGATTTCGACTGCAATTCGTGCAAACAATGATATCAATAATTGCTACCGTTTTCAAACGCAAAATCATACATTTATAAAAAGTATTTTCTTAATTTACAAAATTGTAAGCGTTCAGTTCATTTATAATTCATCTATTTCTCAAACATAACATTTTTGGATTATTTTACTTTACGACTTACTGAAGGTATAGTATAAGCTATAAGGAAAGATATGTATTCGGGCAAATTTTTTCTGGTGCATTGAAAACGATTATCAAAATTCTACTAGTCCATTAATTGAGAAAGGATTAATACAATTGATACAACAGAAAAATTTTAAATTGTTATCTTTGACGTTGTGCTCGTGCCAGACCTTTACCGACTATAAAGAATACATTGTTCAAAATTAAAGGGGATTTCGTCATGTGTAATGTGGTATTTGACAGTTTTAAGTGGAAAATAATACGGAATGATCTTGAACAAAAGATGAAACTAATTGAAAAGTAACTATGGGAGTCTAGGTGGGCACACAAAAGCGATTAATATTTAAAAAAAAAAAAATTCTTAGGTATAATTTGACATATAATTTGTAAAATATCATTTATACTTAGTTTATTGTAATATGAATTCATCTTATTTCCAAAATGACGTCAAGACGAAGACTTTTTATTGCGGGTTGCGTTCACGTTCTAACTATTTGTTTAAGTCCTGCTTTGTAACTCAGCTCCGCAACTTGCACTGTAAACCTCCATTCATCTCGTATAATTTGTGATATACGATTGGAGCATGTTGATGTAGATTATGTAGAAGAAAAACGGGAACACGAACGTACATAAAGGAAATATTTTTGGCAGCTTTATACGGTGATAATACTTATACATTTCTCGGATTTATCTATCATTGTGGTGCATCTTTATTGTGGATGTAGACTTACAATGTAACTGGTAGACGCCGCTTCCTTCTTCCTATTTTCACTATATACTCGTAGTATGTATTTAAATGTAGTCACATTTTGTGTTCAATGGTGTGGCATTACGCGATTTATGCTACCACGTGAAAAGTGTTGAATTTGGCTGGAAGCTGTGTTAGTTGCATTTATATGCAGTATCGGTGTCGATTTAACGTGTAACTTCCGAACTAAACTGAACTTAACAGAACAGAACAGAACCGACATATATAATAATATTCTTATTTTGGATGCCTTTAAAGTATTTGGCATTTGCTTTATGATCATGAAAGAGATGATAACGTTGAAAACACAGTCGACGTCTGCATATAAAGCACACAATTTTAAACTTGAGCTGAAACTTTCTAAAACAACATCAAATATATTCGAGTATATATTCAAGATCGGGGACTGAGTAATTAAATATCAAATTATTCTTTGTTATAAATGGATTTTATTTCATTCTTTGGTCATAATCATTGGCATGATAAGACAAGTTAATGTTTAATTTTTATTTACAAGTGCTAAATTTAATGAATTATTTGAAATTAAATAAATTGGCACCTATCATAGTCGTTATAAAATAACTGACTACAAAATAGAACAAAATTCGCAATATAGGTATATTGCTCTTTTAAAATGAAAACAGTATAGTAACAATAATAATATGTAACAAACACTTCCATGTTCTTGGTATAATTTTACCATTAATCACAAGCATTTTTTCTCAATTACTTGGTGTACTTATAACATGAAACTACTAATAGGTACACTAACAACTTGGTTATTTACAATATACACTTTTTGTTCGATTGTCTCTGGTGGTCGCACTCGCGATAACTTCTATAATTAATAATGGTATCGTATATTGCACCTTAATTTACGAGCCTAATTTTAAAATACAGTTGAATTACTCATCGGTTAACTGACTGATGAGTGATGAGAGTTGAGCATTACTTAACAAATAATATGTACAATTTCATTTTCAGGTTGACTAACGTAAGTATCAGCAAACCTCTTCAATGCATTCTTCAGCTGGGCGCTCCGAGCGACATCGGTGAAGACTTTAGATGACCAGCGACAGGATATTGTTGGTTGGCCATTGAGTTGGGAGGCGGTTGGCCGGAACCGGACATATTATTGTTGTGGTCACCATTTGACGATTGAATCGTCGGTCGATGTCCATTCATCATTTGGCTTGGCAAGGTAGATGGCTGTAAGCAAACCAAAAACCCCAATAAAATATTAGATCATTGTTAATTTATTTCGCTCATTTAATTACCGGAGGAATTGCGGTTTGCCTCTTGAGATGCGATAATGGTGGTGGATTATATGCCATATTCGCAAAGACTAATCGTTCTTCATAATCATATTCGCAGAGAATTTTATTCTCGCACAAATAAAATCTATCACCAACACAAAACCTGAAATCAAAATATAAGTATTTTTTTAGTCTTTTTGTCACAAAGCTACATAAATCATCTTAAAAATGCAGAACTAAAAGAATTTGTATAGAAATGCGCTTTTCATGTCCGTTACGTTAATTCAATTTACGTTTTCACAATTGTATTTAGACAGGTCGCCGACTGCCAAATAGGCACAGGCAGAAGGACACGAGTGGCATTTATATCCTGAATCACAATCAAGTATGAGTCCACCTCAGTCCATATATAGCTGTTGGTAATTGCAAACGGACTAAGCCAACGAGAGATGGTAGGTTTTCAGTTTTCATTTTGTCGACTGCTATCGCATCAGTCCACAATGAGCATGGCGTAACCCTTGAGTGTAATGATTATGATTTAGGGCGGCAATTAAAATGTTTATAAAGGACCGTACTGGTTTTGGTTAACAATTAAATGTCTAGGGTACCGGTACGTTCACTAATTGTGCGTTATCTGCGCCTATGAATAGCATTTTCTGCAAGCTGATGAAATTGAAAAATAAATCAGAAACTTTAAAAATTTTGTTGCCATGTGACACCAGTCCAAATCACGTCTCATTGTCGTAGTAAACAAGTGTCGTTTGATTTGGTTGATGAAATATTCAAGAATGATACGCGCGACATGTAAGTCCTGATATTAAGAATGAACTAGAAGCACGTTGAGAAGGCGGAAAAATCCCCAGGAGTTCGTTGAGATATTGTGTGCGAAGTGTAAAATATAAAATCCGGTGCGCGGCGTTTACAGCGTGCCAATCGACTTTAGGACGCTCGGGCATTATAAAAACATTCCTTGCGGCGTGTCCTAGGAATATCAATCAAATTGCGGAACGACGCCGAAGACCCCGGGGGTGTCTGACGAGACAATTACACGCGCCATTTATCTCCATAAAACGGAACTAAACCCCAAATAAACAACATTGAAACACTAGATGAACGAACGAGAGAACGAATTTGAGTTGAGCTCGTTACAAAATCGCGGGGCGGTTATTTCATTCGAAATTTAAACACCCACGCAATAGACACAGAGAAAACTATTGTATATATGATAATTTCGTCAATGCTTTGCGTTTGTTAGATAGAAAATGTCAATTTACGTTTTATATTTCGGTCGGTCGCATGTAAAGTTGCGTATCTGCACAATGCTTGGTCTCGTTCATTCGTATAGATCAGCAAGGTAGGTAATACAACAATGGTATGTTATACAATACAACAACCTGCAATAACGTCCCCTATTCATCGTCGTTTATTAGTCCCGCACTTTCCGGCTAAATGCGTCCATAAAGTCGAAATCTGAACATCGCGATAAACCAAGCCATTGTTTACATGATTGTTAAATTTATGTTTGTACAAATTAAATCTGCACACTGGTGCTATCTCGTGGTCACAAAAGTCGGGGGATGGTTGCTGATTGTCGTTTCGTTGCCATTCTCGCACGTATATGTACCTATATGCTTGTTCTGTGAACTGAAGAGGTGAGCCTGAGCGCAATGTGCAATCAAAACGGCCAGATATGTGCACAAACATAGGCAGAGGTGGATTCAGGCATGTTATTTATTGCTGCAAGGTCCCCAGTTCGCTGGCGACCATCGCGAACTTATCAGTCTGTATATACAAGTATCCGGAGACTCTAGTTAGCCCAGGGCCACTAAAGTTAGCAGTCCGTCCCTGCGAATGGGAATGGAAACGCATGTATTCATACATTTATGAATATGAATGGGGATATTTTCCTATATCCATGTACACGTACAGTGTAACAGAAAACTATTTTCCATTCTGTTGTATTCGACTATAATACATTTGTTATTTATTTATTTATTTATTTATGCACCGTTGGAAAGCGCGAACAGTCGACAATTTTTCGTGCAATTGAGTTTATTCCGGCAGTGCATTCACACATACAGACACAAACTAGGAATAGATATTGTGATAAACGCGAACACAATAAAATCACGACATTGAAACAAAAGCGAAAATTGAAAAAAAAAATCATACACTACAAAGTTGCGCGAGACAAACGCAATAATGAGTAATTTTCCGATGTGGTGCATGTCGCATTTTCGATCGCCGATCGCTCTTGCGTAATAATTCGATATATTGCTAGATTAACGCAAAAATACGCTTATATTCGCATCAGGATGCGACTACCCAACTACCCGGACAGAACAATGCTAACAATAAATTTTCTAGATGGAACATTTCATATATAGTAAATCCTGTACGTATATACATAAAGCAGCCCTTCGGAATTCAAAAACGAAAATCGCACACGGCACAATACAATATTAAAAAGTCCGAAGGGGGAGAGTGCACCGCTCATGGTGGACTGAATGGACTCTAGCCGGAACTATAATTCTATAAGGCGCGGAGCGTTTTCACTACCGAATGTGATTTCCCTTTAGACCCGTAAAGAAAGCTTTAGAATACGCATTTGAAAAGTGTCATAGTCATAGGCGCTAGCTCATGGTCTAGTCGCACAAACAAAATCGAAAGATAAAGAGCTAAAGGACTAACCTGTGGTTGCACTGCTGACACGCAAAACACTCCAAGTGGTAGACGTTGCTTCTAGCGCGCATCACCATTTCGAATGCCGGAATGATCTTGCTGCAGGCAGCACAGTACCCAATATTCCCGAAGAGTCTCAAGTAGTCGCGTTTGCAGAGGATCAAATTCGCTTTCGTGTACAAAGTGGAGCCAACCTCGCCTAACCGACAATCGCAACAGCCACACTTGAGGCAATCCTCGTGCCAATAGAGATCTAGCGCCTTCAGCAAATACCGATCGGTAATTGGTTTGCAACAGCCAGCACACTCTTGTGATCCTCCACCTGTCGAATTTGGTTTCGATGCCTCTGACTTTGAAACGTCCATCGTCATCATCGAGTAGCCGTTTGGCCTTCTTCGGATCTAGAAAAGAAAAATACAAAAACAAATTAGATTTCCTTTTCCACAAAAAATATCTTGACTAGGACTAACTTAAAAATTATTACTTCATCGTATTATAGTTTAGGCTTAGTGATAGTTTCCAATTAAGAATGAAAGCCGAAGTCTAAGCCTACGAGACAGGGATGAGAACAAATGCAAGGGTTGAAACGGTGAGATCACATCAAGATAAGAGATCTGAGAGAATACTGTTCTGTTCATTGCAAAGCGTTGCGTCGTCCTCCCCCAACACAATTCAGTACAACGTACCGGTACACGCGGTAGAAATGGTACGTTCTTCCTTGTGACGAGAGGCCTGGACTAGAACACAAGAGCAAGTGAGGCCGGTTGTGCCGTTAATTAAGTTTGTCACTTTTCCCTATATACACACAAACACGCACACACACACACACACGCGTGCGAATGTTAAGTGTGCGTCACTCGTCAGTACGAGTGAAACAGACGCATTGTTTAATAAACGGAACGAAGAGCAGACGATGTGCACTGTGACGCTAACAGCAACCGACAATGACGACGACAGTACCAAGAGCAATTCGACACGGTGGAGAGAAAGTGAGAGCAAAACTCAGTCTGATGTTGGTGGTAGTGTAGAGTCTGTAGAGTGGCAGTGGCGAGAGCAAATTTAGGTTTTTAATTATTTTTGTTCAGCATTTCCTCAGTTAGTTCATTATATAAAATTTAATTAAGTTTCGCCGGCCTTAATTTAACGCTACTAATCAAGTATAAAGTTCCTTTTTTTGCCTTCGACTATAAGTCGGGACTCGAGGGTGAAAAACGACTCTTTGAGAGTAAGCATCTCATGCACCAACCAACCAACCAACATCTCAAGTATATACATGTAACGTTATGTACACTGTTTTCTTTTTTTTATTATTTGGTTGTTAGCATCGTGCGGAAAAGAATGACTTTCATAATCACTAAGTTGACGCGCGCAACACAAATAAAAGTCAATAACAGAAATTAACACGAAGTTAGCCACATCGTCCCGTATCAAAAAAGCAAAAAAAAAGAAAATCGTTATGCGAAATGAATTTAATCAGAATTAAAAATGAATTTAATTAAAAATTTCGACGCAGACGCCACCGATTTCTGGTACATGTGGATTTTTAATATTAATCGAGGGTGAGCAAACCTTGTGTGCGTGTTCTACGCCGAGCACATATACATATTTATGCAGATTTTAAGTAAAACCAGCGTTACTCGATTTCTGGGGTTGTTTTGTTCTTCATAATTAGAAGGAAATTAAACTCCCTGAAAAACACCCTCAAAAAAACAACGTTCCCTCTAAAAATATACGCGCCCCTCGGCGATTCATTGGCACGAAGCGAATACACGAAGTATTTTCGAGAGACTTGACGCCACGTAAATTTTTTAATTAAAAAATTTCGTGTAATAACGTAAATTGAAAACGAGGAAAAATTGATTGTTATTGAGTTTGATTGTGTCTAGCGTTGAGACAACAGAGTTCCAAACGAAATAAAAGCGGATTAATGCAGTTAAGTGACAAAAACGGGACATAAAGAGAACGCGGAGAAGTGTTGTTGTTTCTTGTTCCGATAAGTGTATATGGGACGTCGTGAGGGAAGCGCGAGTGAGACGGATGAAGGAGCGCGCCGCGTCGCGCCAGGCTGCAAGCCGCCGTCACCGACTGCCGCCGCAATGTATTTTTCGTGAATGTCGAGCTCGCTTGCTCTTAGAACGTCCTCGTTCTTTCTCTACACCCGTAGGAAAGTGGATTGAATTCTTTTTACTTGATTACAGCAGTCAATTTGGATAATGGTCAGATGTTTGATATATGCATGGACTCGTAAGTGTATTACTGATGTATTGATGACGAGCTTGGCGATTCAAGTTGTAGTAGAAAAAGACCTACGAACGAACAAAATAAATGCGGCAGGGTACACTCGATCCGCATTACACTCACACAATAAAAGATTGTCCCCGTCCCGCTTTGGAAAATCGGATTACTTTCTTTTCCCTTTGCATTTATTCGATACTGTGTGTATTCTAATAGACAAGGATCCGGAAGTGAGCTTCTTCATATAAAATGTACTATACATGCCACTACAATATTAACAAGAAGCAGTAATAATAGTTAAGTGCGCAAGGCCACAAGTAAACAACAACCTCATTAAAGGACGGTAAGGGAAAAATCGAAAAATTGTGTTTTTGACGGAATTAAACAACTTGAAATTTTACTATTGTATTTATCATACTTTTCTCAATTAGTTGACTCCTTTTAGTTATATACCAGACCAGAAAAAAACGTATGATTTTGGTTAACTTTTAATGCCCTAAAAATAGTACCAATAATTGATATATGCACAGGATAATTAATAAGATTGTCAATTTTTTTTTTTAAATTT
Source organism: Liometoxenus newtonarum (assembly GCA_030264535.1). Lineage (NCBI taxonomy): Eukaryota > Metazoa > Arthropoda > Insecta > Coleoptera > Staphylinidae > Liometoxenus > Liometoxenus newtonarum. The sequence continues at coordinate 8,362 of JARJEB010004377.1, forward strand.
TATCTTAAATTATGATTTACAAAACAAAAAAGATAGCTATCCTCTTTTATACTGTGTAAACTTCGTCCCCTTTTTCTTCATTAGTTCTTGGGCGCACCCATAATTTTCATAAATCATAATTTAATAAATTATATTATTTGTCTTCCAAGAACAACGAACAAAATAAGAAGAAAAAAAAGACTCAAAGATCGTGCCGTACATCGGTTCTGGCATGTTTGTCTCGCCATAATGCATTAATTCTATTACCCACACTGAAACTCACTAGCTTTAATTAAAAACAATGCAAAACAGTCATTACTTAATGAACGCCCAAGAACGGAGCAGCAATAAATGACCGCATAAAAATCGCATTTATTATTAGTCGACTATATAGCAACTGTTGTTGGTTGTTGGTTGACTTCCGCCGCCGTCATTCTTGTATCGATTCAACTGAAAATTGGATTCTTAAAGAATGGAATTTTGAACGTAATGCCGACCGAAGGTTAATATAATAATGTCGGCTACGGCTTGCTTGCGGTCCATTCGCTTTATTATTATTTTAGTGCTTTCCACTAATAAGATACAGCAATTTCATCCGCGTGCAGAGATGTGAAGGAAGGAATACAATAAGGCTGGAATAAACACAATTTTTCCAATTGTGGATGAAAAATCCGGAAAACAATTACTCGGAAACAATGGGGAAATAATGAAATATAAAATGGATTCGTCCAATTGTTTTATATCATCTCCAACCGTGAGCGCTCTTCGTTCTTGTATACTTTGTAGTTATACATTTATCGTTCATATATATATATTTCAGCCTTTTATTTATCAAAAAAAAAACAACTTTCCGATTGGACATTTGCCACTATCGTTCATTTCACCAGTTCGAAGAGTGAATAAGAATCAGCAATTACAACCGGTAACTATGATTTATTAATGATTTGTTAATTTATAAATTTATTAATTATTGTCAAATATTTGTCCGCAAATGTCGACCTTTTTCTATTGAAAGGGGCGACATTCTTACGATAGAATTCAAAGCGGTATAATTAGCAAAAATTTCATATTCACCTCTATGACGGTTCGAGTCTAGACTATTTAGTATGGACGCAAACCAGTTTTGCATGTTTATTTAAGAATTAATAAATCACAAACTATGCATCCTACGAAAAAATGTTATAGGAAGTGAAATGTGGAGAATTGATAGCTCTATAAGAATATATATTTTGTTTTTGCCCAGATGTCATATTTAACTAGTTATAGGCAAATTTATGTTTTGCAACTTTAGGAATTAATATCTCAAAAACTATGCCTCGCACGAAAAAATGTTATAGGTACTGAATTGTAGAGATTTGGAATCTATGCAAGAAAGTATTTTTTGTTTGGCAGTGAGACGTATATTTATGTTTTGACATTGAGGTTAAGTGCACTAGTGTCATTTTTTAACGACCGATTTTGCTGAATTTCGAACCAGGTCTGCTCGAAACCTGACTGAATCTGTGTACCGAGTTTCGTTCCGATCCGTTGCTTGCGGTTAAGGCGGAATTTTGTCTACAGCGGACATACAATCACACAGGCACACACACACACACACGGACAACCGGGCAAAAACCAGTTTTTCGGACTCAGGGAAGGGGGATTTGTGGAGATCTGTTGAAATCCCACATCGGATTTTTGGGGTGAATTCGATACTTTCCTATACCTAGCTACGGTAGAATCGGAAAGTATAAAATAAATAAATAAATAAATTGCGACATAGAATAATAACATGATTTATCTCCGAACGTCGTATAAGTGACACATTACATTCACTGTTGCATGCTGTATAAGTGTAGCTTTATGGTGCCTCCGATACTCATAATAATTTATACTCCTAGGAGCATAAAGTGATTTAGTTTATACTCCTAGGAGCATAAAGTGATTCAGTTTATACTCCTAGGAGCATAAAGTGATATGGGACCAATGCAACCCAACTCGCGTAACGGTAACGGACCAATCGGCGTGTAGTACGCAGTAGAGCAGTCCTATGCAACCCAACTGGCGTAACGGCAACAAAAGTCAAATGCCATAACCTCGACAAGGCTCGCCGCATATTGGACTTAGCACAGGCACAGTCGAGGAACAGTACAGGCAGAGGTATTTTTGTAAGTAACAGAGTACGTAGGAAACTGTGCGACTAGGACAACGTGACAGAGGGAGAAAAGAGGCCTGGCAGAGTTATTCCTCGGCTGCGACTGTGCTGTGTCCAATGTGCGGGCGGCAGGTAGCGTATGCAAACCAGTGTATTACAAAAACACCTCTGCCTAGGGATGGCAATGATGTATCGATGTTTTTGAAACATCGATGTATCGAAGGCGAATACATCGATGTTTTTGAAACATCGATGTATCGAAGGCGAATACATCGATGTTTTACATCGATGTTTTTTCAATCGATGCATCGGTACATCGATGTTTTTCGAAATTGAAAAAACATCGATGTTTTTTCTATTGATGCATCGGTACATCGATGTTTTGTCTTCGATGTTTTTCGAAGTCGAAAAAACATCGATGCTTTTTCTATCGATGCATGCTTACATCGATGTTTTATCTCCGATGTTTTTCGATGTCGATACATCGATGTTTTCTAAAAATTTGCCATCCCTACCTCTGCCTGTACTGTTCCTCGATTGTGCCTGTGCCACGTCCCGTATGCGGCGGGCCTAAGAGACAGAAAAACGAAACAAACCAAATCGGAAAAAAAAGAACAAAAAATGGAACGAAAGCCAATATTTCTCGGTCTCGATATTTCCTAATACCTACTATACGTGTACGTTCGTTCATGAATTTAATGCGGTCGTCCGTCTTTTGTTTTAGAATATTTTTATATTTTACCAAAATTAACACAGAAAAGCAAACCATAAAATGAAACAAATCAAAACAGAAAAACAAAAAAAAAATAGAACAAAAAACAATTCTTTCCTAAATAATTACTCGGTATCGATATTTCCTATAATATACATAATTTATCGCGGTCGTCCGTTTTTTTTTTGTAGGAGGTTTTAGCCATTAAAACATTAAAAGTATAATCTATATTTTGAAGTATTATTTCTATTAGGTTTTAATCACCATGAACTCCTCCTATCGAACGCGGTTCGGTTCGACTAATTAAAAACAAAACAACCATTGACGGTCATATTAGAATTTAGTATGTTAATTTTTTATTTTATTTATATTTATAGTATAATGAACCGCAAATTACATTTTACTTTGTTAATTATGTATTTGCTTGTCTGTTATGATAACTAGAACTATAGAAATAGCTCCTGGACGTTTTCGATGGACGTGTCATTTTTAATTAAATTCTATGTCATTTGTGCCTGTGAACTTTTTGCTTCGCATTTATTTATATTTATATTTATATTTATCAATTTGTCATGATTTCTTTATTGCCAAAAGTTACAATAATCACGTTTTACGAATCCGAGCACGTTCACAGAGCGCGCTCGAATGACTAGACTATAGACACAAATCATCATGAACGGTGACTATTTAAATTAAACGATTCGTGCCCATAATTGTTCCCTATTTAGACTAGGCAAAGCCTGTGCTAAATTTAGACCTTTAAACATGATGTAATCAGACTTATAAGCGCGTAAAGCGCACACCAAATATTGAACGCAGCCCCAGTTACATTATATTAGAGGTTACATTGACTTGTGTTGGATGCATTTACTGAAACTGAATTTTTCTATTTATAACTTGGTGCGTTTTGATTTCATTCATCATTTCATATACAACTTATATCTTTTATTTGTTTAGGTAATTTAATGTACAGTACAACAGCAGAGCAGAGCAGGGGCGTAGCGTGAGGAGGGAACCAATTTTTTTTTGTTTTGTAAAGTTACACCATTTTTAGTATAAGATTAAAATTTAAAAAAAATTAAATTAAAATGTTAGTTTTTGTTGATAATAAAATTTTCAGCACTCCCCCAGTAAAAATTCATGATCTTGCTTTTGCAAGATCTTTGTATGTCATGTTTTGTAAGGTAACACCACTTTTAGTAAATATAAGATTAAAATTAAAAACAAATTAAATTAAATTTTTAGTTTTTGTAGATATGTAATAAAATGTTCAGTATCCCCGTCTAAAAATTGATCATCCTGCATGATTTTTGTATAGGAATTTCAGTTTAGATTCTTCAATAACCTACGAATTACTTTTGTTTTGGTTTAAAAATAATAGTTTTTTTTTGTTCAAAGTTCAAATTATCCACATAATTATCGAATGTCCACATTCTTGAAGTGCGCGTGACGCAGTTGAAGTTTCACGTGTCAAAAGTCCAAATTTTTTGGAAATCCCTTATTTCTTTTCTCTTTTTTATTTTTATACAAATTTACTCTTCAACAATACAAAAAAAAAAAATTAAAAATTCTATCTGTTGTTGTAGCCCTACAAGTTGTAGGTTGTATTCGCATTAAAATGCAAATCTTTTGTTTTGAAAATTTGCAAAAATTAATGAAACCGCGTTGAATAATTTAAAAAAATAGTGTCAAGTCAAATTATCACGATACACAACGCGCTTATTTGATTGGCAAATTTTAATAAAGTGCTTAAAATTCATTAGTCTGGTTTATTTATACTAACAATAATAAATATTTCACATTTCGGCACAATTTTGAATATCTACTTTTTTTGCTGTTATTGTTAAGTAAAACAAACAAAAAATTAGCGACTTTAACAATTCCAATTTTTTTATTCACTTTAGATCCAAACGAATTTATAATTTAATTAATTTAGAATTAGAAGATTTGAGTTTACATTCTTTTGCTAACTTTTTAAGTTGGTCAATTTATACCCGCAAAAAATCCGGTGCGGGACACTGCACAACTTTCCGATACTTAGAATTTCACTTTGTATACAAAAATCATTTCAAAATAAAGAAAAAATGAGTACGTCGAAAAAAACACTTTTTCGGACTCAGTGTGATTTTTGTTTATTTCGGGTGAATCCAATACTTTCCTATAACTACCTTGGATGGTATCAGAAAGTAACATTAAATTAAATTACACTTTGAAGTAAGTATTGAAGTTTCGAAAGGTGAAGTACTTCACTTCAACAAGATGCACATAAAATAAAAATTGCTCACCTTGAAGTTCCAACAACAACTCCTCGTTGACTGCTACTTATATTACTACCACTCTCCTCAATTCTTGTCATAATGCCATCAACAATTCCAATTATTTCTTGTTCTCCAGGTACAGCCATATTTCTGTCTGATGACACGTGTTCGTTTATAAACTTATTTGTATTTTTATAAATACTCATTCATCAAAGTAGAAACGTTCCTTTATTGCTGTTCCCGTCGTCGTATTCCTTGTAACCATTGAAACGTCACAATATTTCAAAAGAAATAAACAAAAACGAATCGCACTTAAAACGACGCAATGCGTTTTATATAAATTCAAAGTTATTGTTCTTGTTTTAATTATTATAAAATGAGAATCAGGTAATGTTGTTGAGCAGTCGATCATTTTATCATTCCAATCGAATTAAACGTTAAGAAAACAAAAAAAAAACACTCACTTGTCACCGCAGGTACACTTCTATATTTATTTTCAATTTTAAATATCAAGTTTAGCGCAAAAACAAAGTGAAGTTTTCCCAAAAAAAAAAAAATATTCGAGACGATTTTTTATGAAGCAAAATTTTTTTGATATTTCTTCAAATGTTGATAATTTTCTTGTTTTTTTTTTCTTTCACTACCGGAATTACTTTGAGCCGACTGAGCGACTGACCTAACTCTTTGTCAATTTTAACTTGGAATTGGAAACTTGGAACTCTTGGAAGAACTCGACTGACTCGTCGTACTCCTTCGTAGTTCTGGTATTAACAAAACCAAAGTGCGTGCGCGCGTCTCTTGGCCTGGCCGTTCATAACTTATAAGTCTACAGACTTGACTATTCTATCCTCATTCCTCAAATAAGTTGTGTTTGGTCTTTGGTGTTGTCCTGCTGAAGAGAACAGAACCTTCTGTTGGCTTGGTTTGATGCGGTGGTACTGAAGAGGTGAAGTCAAAGCCAGGAATTTGATGCACTTTTCTACCTACTTCTTCAATTCGAGTTACTAAAGCGAAATTCTAAATTCCAAATTCAATTATTTCAAATGTTGTCTTCTTTTAATATTATTCAACTACCTGTTGCTGTTTACTTTTTTCCAGTACTCACAGTTCTCACAGTGTTTTTTATCTTTCTTTCTTTCCTGATTTAAGTAATTTTAATATTTGAACACTTTTATTTTAACTGTTAATATTTTGCCGAAGTCAGTCAGCAGGGGCCGGGGAGCCGTAGGGTCAGTTCGTTGTCAGTATCGTTGTTGCTTCGCGAGTAACGTAGTTTTTTTCGATTTAAACATTCAATTTCTGAATTAATGAATTAAATCGAACACTACATGCGTTACACGTCGGCATCAACGTACGCACGACGACTGAAGTCTGAGGAGGAGTGAGACTGAGTCAACTTGCGCTTGCTGGCGATGTCGTCGTCGTCGTCGCTCGCAACTCCCTACAAACGCACCCAACAACCAAACCAAAGCAGTTAATAATTATTACCGTTGATTGAAAAGTATATATTTCTTTAATATACTCAATGCTAAAACCATAAACTAATTCTGTCATCATATTTTCAAGTTTTCAATTAACTTTTTCATTTTGAGCATCCTAATCTAAAAAAATCCGGACAAAAAAATTTAGCTACTTATACTCTCGTTACAAAAATTACAATTAAAATAAGTTAAGTTGTTGAAAACTGTTTCCGTGCAAAATTTTGGTAAACTTGCAATGTTCAAAAATTAAATTAAACAAAACAGAACAAGTCGGGCGCCGTTAAAATTTTAATTCCAAACTTTCCTGGAATTTTAATGATAGCTTAATTAATATTAAAATACATTATCTTATAATGTTTTTTGTTTGTTTATTTGTTTATTATCGTGCTCATAAACTGCATTTTTTTGTTTAGTATTTTTTTTTAGAGTAAATAAAACAACAGTAGTAAAATAGTAACTACTAACTAGTAATTAATGATAAAAAAAGTAATTTATTGCTGTGAACAGTGAACAGGTGTTTTTAATTGTCGATAATTTCGCCTTTCACATATAAAACTCGTGGGTGTTGATAATCAATTTAAATTTCAACGAGATGTCATGGACGTTCCGTTCTGACAGAAACGTGTTTTGGCTGTTGTTGGTGACGCATAATTTAACTATAATTGTTAAATCGAATTCGAATTTGAATACTTAATTAATTATTCTCATGCGGGCGTTTCTATTCTCGTTTTTTTTTTATTTCCCTACAATTTACCATTAATTTCTATCATTCATTAGTTACTTATATTATACAAACGTATAAATACAAAATTAGAGGTAGGTCACCGCCCGAATACAATTAACAATTATTCTTTTGTGTGCATGAGCAAACAATGGAAAATCCTAAAACTGAAGCTCTTAATGAATTTTACTATATGCAGCTTATTAAACTTGAGAGTGTATCGAAGTTGCATATCATTTACTCTGATTTTTTTATTTTCTTTGATAGTTTCTTAGAAGTAATGGTTATACATTGACAGATGGCGCATTAGTTGTAATTTTAAAATATATTCATTACATAATTGTTTTTGTACAGTTGCTCTCTTTGAATAGGAAATTCTCTTATAAAAATTTGAATCATTCATTGGTTTTTGTAATATATGTAAACCCCATGTAACAGAACTTTATTTTCCATAAAAATTTGCATTTAAATTGCAACTTACTTTATATGCAACTTACTTTTATACCTTGTACATAAAGTAGCATAAATATTGGGAGTTTGGACTATATATTATATTATGCAGTACTAGTCACCCATTGACAGATGGCGAGGTTATTCTTACTACAAAACATTAAATTCATTTAAAGAAATCTTTTTGTACAATTTCTTTCTTTGAATAAGAAATCCTCTTATAAAAATTTGAATCAAAACTTTAATTTACTTAAAAATTTGATTTAAATTGCTATTTAATATATGCAACTTACTTTTATCCCTAGTATATAAAGTAGCATATCCATTGGCATTCTGTAAATTTTAGCAGTACTGTTCTCCATTGACAGATGGCGCAGCGCGGTGGTTCTTGCCTCAAAACATTAAATCCATTTACATAATTGTTTCGGTACATTTTCTCTCTTTGAATAGAAAATTCTCTTATAAAAATTTGAATCATTCATTGGTTTGCATAATATATGTAATAAAATGAAACAAAACTTTATTTTACATAAAAATTTGTATTTAAATTGCACTTTAATATATGCATCTTACTTTAATCCTTAGTATATAAAGTTGCATATACATTGACAATCTATAATTTTTAGCAGTACTCTCATCCACTGACAGATGGCGAGGTTGTTGTTGCTTCAAAAAATTAAATCAATTTACATAATTGTTTTTCTACATTTTCTGTCTTTGAATAAGAAATGCTCTTTTAAAAATTTGAATCATTCATTTGTTTGTGTAATATATCTAAAGCTCATGAAACAAAACTTTATTTTAGTTAAAAAAAATTTTGATTTACTGAATTGCACTTTGACATATGCAACTTACTTTCATGATGTGTATATAAAGTGGCATATTATACTGAAAAATATTGATATTATTACTTCTTCGTTTATAGATGGCGCATCCAGTTAAGGCTTTCTGGCATTTATATGAAGACTTACTATAAAGGAAATTTATGTCATAACAAACAGCGTGCCTTAAACTAATGAGTAAGGAAAATATACGAGCCTTGGTGACGCTTGGCTTACATAGCTAGGCCCAGTCCTAGACTCTGAATTTTTGCAAGGGCTCAGGTCGTCCCTGTACGGATGATTGCCTACTTTCGCAGTCGTCCTAGGTGAAAGCGATCTACCCTATTAAGTGAACATAAAAAAATAAAACAAAACAAAAAGCAGTGCAATAATGAAAAAATGTTTTGAAAAATGTTACAGAATCTTAGAAAATTCGAATTAAATATCAATTTTTATTGGTATGTTGAAAAGACCCCGCTAAAATATAGAAATTACTCGATTTTAGTCGTTTTTATTGTTATTAGCTAGCTGTATAAGTTTTCAACCATTGTTAGCAATAGCATGAATATGTTTGGATGATTTTTTAGTGGGTGAATTGCATGATTGAATGAAATCAGTCGCCCGGAAACTGGGTGACGGTCACATACTCACATCTGACATCGATGTGCATTAGTATTTTATACAACATTATATCATGGCATGACAAAAAATATAAACAAACATATAATAATACATAAAAAAATATGTTTCAACAGCGAACAGCAAGCGAATCATTCTGTAACAATTCCGCTGAGACACTTTTAATCATATTTTATTGAACATGCGAATTAAAAGCATTCTAGAAACTTGCCAAGATATCAAATTCTATTAATAACATAAAAAATGTCTATATAAATTTAAAAAGCATCAAATTAGTGAAATAAGTGGGAAAAACAATTAATTGTACTACTTTGACAAGCCGCTATCGATGTCACATTTGCAAAAGAGGTAAAATTCATTGGAAGGTCCAATATGTACTGGATTATTGCCTGCCAATTAAGTTATCCTAGATTTCCGATTATACTTTCGGATTTTTGGTGAATCAAAATTAACCTAAATTTGTATAATAATCAAATATCAAAGTTTCTATAGTTTGAATTAATTTCGGTTCAGTGAAAAGTTTTATTTACCTTGAAGAGAACAGATCTAACAATTATTTCCTTATAGAACTTTCAGATCAATGCCAAAATTAACATCCAAAAATGGTCAAGTCCTCCATTGGCTAATAATCAGGACTATATAGAATGAATCTTTTACTTATTAGAAAACGAAAACATGTACAAAGTACAAGAACATTTTGAACTAAATCCTGCGAAATTTAATTTATACCGGGTGTTTGGTCGATTAAAAAAAATGTGTCAAATGTTTATCTTCTATGAAACCACCCGGTATATTAAACATGTTTCCATTATACAATATGCTTTTAATTAGCACGGCCATAAATTTTTGGCAATCAAAAAAAATTTTAGTATGCAACTCAACTCAACGATGTAATTGAAAATTACTTCAAAAAGTTTAAATTGAATAACATTGAATAATATTTGAAGTAGGTAATAAAATAAATAAACTTAAATGCGAAAATCGAAAATCAATTCAAATTGACGAAGAGTTGTTGTTAAAATTAAAGTTAATTTTATTTGGCAAATGTTCTTGAAAGTATAGGTATAAAATCGATGTTACCTAATTTATTTTGTACTTACTCTTTCATTTAGCATTGAATATTTTGTTTTTTTGTTTTTGGTGTTTTGCGTCTTAATTTGGTATGAATCGCGAGTATAAATGAAACTGACAAATATATTGCAAAATGACATTCAATTTTATTTACCTAAAAAGTAGATATTCTAATTTAAAAAATCGGTGCGTTAAATTCGCATCGATTAATCCTAGAAGATATTTTTTTGGCGAACCTTATAGGAAAGTTGACACACCTTCGGACAACATATAGATAGTTTTGTGCTACTGTTAATATTTAGTTGTTATACGCAAATTAATATTTTAGCAGCTAATTGCTCCTTTCTTTACCAGCTGATGTTGTTTATATTTATTCCAGGTTCAAGTTAGATGGACACCTGTCCAGATGCCAAATTTCATCACGATAAGTTGCTTGGTTTTTCCGCAATTTTGTTTTGTTCACACGCACACACACCCACACACACAGCACCCCAAAAACCACTTTTTCGGATTCATGGAAGCGAGATTCGTGGAGTTCCGTCGAAAACCCGAGTTCAGAATTTTGCTCGATCACCTTTCTTTCCTTACTACACCTTCGGTAAGTAGAAATAAATCTGACACTTTTGATTGACTGAAAGTTGCTCAGTAATGAATACAAGTTCATAAATATAAAGAACTTTGATTATTTACCTCTGCTGATTGAGCAGCGATAAATGTTCGTACATATGCATGTATATATGCTTAAGCAGTCAATATGTAATCAGAAGATTGTCATACAAAAAGTTTTAATGATAAAGGCACTTTCCTCGATTGAGTAAATTGAATTAATATAATAAATTATAATTATAAATTATAAGTTGTCAATTATTGCGATAAGTACACGGCCACTTAAATTTTAGAATGACAATTGACTATTTTTAATTTTGATGTATGTATATCCTTCGCCTACTCTACCCTTTCGAGTGTGAGACGTTTTCGTGTGGGTGAGACCTCATGAGTTTTTTTTTGCATTTACATGTTACTACAATTCATCGGTGCGTTAAACTAACATCCCACAACTTTCCGACCATAACCACTATGATTTCGTAGAACTCGTCGACCATAAAAGTAATTTTGATCGGAAACTGGAAATTGCCCAGAAATTTAGTGATATAAGAACGTAATCAAACTTATTTCCACTTTCCGATCAAAATTATTTTACGGTCGACAAGTTCTACGAAATCGTAGTGAATATGCTGGGAAAGTTATGCGGTGCGAATTTAACGCACCGCTGTACACGGTGACTAGGTAATAGTGGAAAACCTACACGTGGCGATCTTCGTTGGACTATTTTGAGTAAAAATCTTTATACAAAAGTGCCGTACATATGGCTTCAGAGTCCATCAGGATCAACTCAAAGAAAGTGTACATCTGGCAACACAGAATCACACAGGTATCATGTAACCATGTGTAACTCAACAAAACGCAAAGAAATCGTTATGTAAAATTGACGATATTAATTAAATAATTTGCAGTGTTGACAAACGTCCTAATTTATAAAAAAAATGCACTTTAAGAAATGTTTAAAAAGTTAATTTTTGGAGTGCAATGAGAATTAAATGAAATCGGACATTGCAAAACTCTGCGAAAATGTTAACCGTAATTGCAAAAGGAAATAGAATTGAAATAATATGCATATTTGTGAGCCAAAATTACCAAATTTGATGACCTCGTGTGGAGCCATAAAGAACTTTACCAAATTTCAGTCCTAAACGATGCTTGGTTTGCCCGCAATTTTGTACACACACACACACACACACACACACACACACACACACACACACACACACACACACACACACACACATCAGACCAAAAAGCCGATATTCGACCTGGGGTGAACGGAACTCCACGAATCAGGAAAAAATAAGACTTTAATTATTTTCATGATCACCTTACTTTCTTATACCTACATACCTTCGGTATGTGGCCAGAAAGTAAAAAATAATATAATTTTCCTCCGGGCACTAGGATATGACACATACTTTCGCCGTAGGTTATAGTTAGTCAGAAAATTATGTCAATTGCGCTCATAGCCAACCGAAAGTCCGAAACGGTGAAGCAGAAGTGAAAAGTAATGCTGAAAAGTTAAAACTACAGGTAACAAACCAACAAAACAATTTTGAATCGGATATTTGAGTTTTGATATTGTATTAGGTATATTTTATTATTATACAGGGTGTCCATTTTAACTGATACATTAAGGCGAAACATCACCTGCCATCAATTTTAGTTTTAACGGTTTTTGGCAAGAGAGATGAAGAATCGAAGTAAATTTCTTTTCTTTCTGTTGGTGTCAGATTTGAAGAGTATAAAAAATTCTGTTTAAAATGATACCAAACAAGCCAATAATGTATAAATACTTATGCAAATAGTGAAGTATTTGAAAACAAAAAAAAACATTTGTAGAAGAATTCCTCTAACTTTCCAGTTATAATTTCTCGAAATTCGTCATCTTTGTAAATCTTCAAACACATACTTTCCCAAACCAAACCGAACCAAATTTTGATATTAAGTACTATTAGTTAAATAGTTACAACGAACCCTCCAAAGTTAACAACGTTTTTTTCTCGATTTCGGGATCTTTTTCCTGGAACATTTAATTAACAATGAAAATTTGGATTACAGTCCGCGCTAGCGGAAGTCCGGTAGATTCGCACTTGCCCAAGTTTCAAGTAAATCGGATGATTAGTTTTCTTGTAATCTTGGAAATGATTTACAATGATTTCCCTATACCCAGAAAGTGCTGATGTTTCACCTTGATTACACTTCCGGATATACAAGAAGTTGACTGCAACTTTGTTATTTTAAATGGAACACCTCATATATTATTACATTTTCTGAAAGGGCTTCCAAAGTGCTCAATAATGATACCCCACTCGATATACTTCCGCCCCATAGATTTTGATTTATTTGTATTTCTATTTCAAAAATCGCAAATGCAAGTATTTACAAAAGAAATCATATTTAAATAATTTATGAAAAGTGAAATGAAGATTAACTTTGCGGGATGATCATGATGTCTTTGTTTCCTCATTAAGACACTTTAAAACCTACTATTTAGAAACACGCTAAAGTCAATTTTTTCAAATAGCACCCCTACAATTTTTTTGCTGAATCTACTTAATAATTAAATTCTCTCCAAATTTTATTCAGCTAGTTTTTATGTAGCATTAATAGCTTTTGAGAAATGTCGGTATAAATTCAAAATTGTTTGATTTTGTAGTACCTATTATTAACTACCGTGAATTATGGATTTTTCATAATTCAACGACCGTGAATTATGGATTTTAAAAATTACTGCAATTAAATACATTGATCGCGTATCAAAGTTCAACAAGATTTAACGAATTTGAAGTGACCGATCGATTTGATCTCTATGATCTAAAATCTCGAAGGAACCATATCAACCAGATAAATACTGTCAAAGCTGTATGTGATCGCCGGCCATATTAGTTCACTTGTCAATTTCGTTGAGAAATCCCAATTTGTATTTTGTGTTAAAAATAGTGCAAGGTGTAGAAAAAGTATAGTATTATATTCGCGATTATGGCCATTACTCCACTCAGATGAATTTGTGCCACTCGCCTAGCGGCTCGTGGGCTCAAACATCATCTTCGTGAGTAATGGCTACCATAATCGCTAATATAATAATATACTATTCAATTATTTTCTGCTTAAAATAACTCCTTTAAAACCCTTGTGCTAGAATTAAATGAGGTACAAACTGACATAATTTCAATTAATTTGAAACTTTTATTTTTTTGCTCAAAAATTGCTCAAATTTTTGGAATAAAAAGTCAAAGTTACAGGACGAGAAAAAGGATTTCACAGTGTTATTCAGAATTGTAAAAGGAATGCAACGGCCCAATAGGTTCTTCTGTATCTCGTATCATTTGCGAGTTATTGACATAAATGTGGCGAAACGTGTGGGAGCAGCTTTATTTTGAAAGTCTTACGAAAGCTAGATGTTTGAGCAAACGAATGAAAATCAGATTCCGTATCTGGATCACAAGTTGTCTCCACCAAGTTTTTCAGCTATTTGACCTAAAATGTGGTGGGAAAGTTTTGGGGGGAAAAATACAAATGAATTTATTTAACTTTGTTTATTTTCATTTTTAAAGTTTACACGTCTGAATCCAATTCCTTTCCAGTATTTCTAAGTAGCCGTCGTCGTACATGTACGCAGCTTGTACGACTCGACCGAGTTCCCAGCCGACGACTCCGACTCTAGGAACATCGAAGTTCCCGACAGTGATATTTGTACGAACTGTAGCAGCCTTAAAAATTGTTTTTCTTCTTTTTCACGCGTATTGTTTTCCTCGATACAGAGTTCAGCTGATATGTTGTATGACCCGTTATTGTGCAAACACGATGCAATGTTTAACTTTTGTTTTAACTGGCTGAAAACCTGATAAAAAGTGTGAGGGCAGCCTTATATCAAGGAAACGCCAATTAAACGAGAACTAATTACAATAATTAAAGTTTAATTAGACGCTTTAATTTAGAATTAAATGAGCTGAAAACTGAGATAATTTCAATTATTTGAAATACTTTTATTTTTTGTTCCAAAATTTCAAACTCAAATTTTTGGAATAAAAAGTAAAAGTTACAGGACGTGAAAATGGATTTCCCAGTGTTATTCAGAACTGTAAAAGGAATGCAACGGCCCAATCGGTTGCTCTGTATCTCTTACCATTCGCGAGTTATTGGCATAAATGTGGAGAAGCGTGTGGAAGCTTTATTTTGAAACATTCTTGCGAAAGCTAGATGTTTGAGTAAACGAATGAAAATCAGATTCCGTATCTGGATCACAAGCTGTCTCCTCCAAGGTTTTCAGCTATTTGACTTAAAATGTGGTGGGAAAGTTTTACTTCTAAGTTCCCAGCTATGGCACTACATAATTTTCTACATGAAATTCAGTTAATTGTATTGGCGCTGATTGCCAATTGCCACTATCTTAACAGAAATCTAAACTGAACTTAAAGATACCCAGCGATCTGTAATGCGCCAATAGTTATCTGTGCCAGTTCAGATAGAGACTACTCGTTGCGACGCGACGCGATGCGAATTTCTCATGTCGCTCGTTCAGACATGAACTACTCCTGAAAAACAAAATATAATTAGCAACTAGGTATTTTCAAAGATGAAGTTTAAAATGCAATAAAACAATCACAACAAAAACTATAATAAATATCCTACCTTCTTTACTGCGAAGTACCAGCGCGGACAGTTCTCAAAGCTGGGTCCTATTCCCATTTTAGTAGTCGGATTTTTCAAAAGTTTTTCGTTGTGGGAATGAAATTAAATATCTACCAGGTAGGTGGACGTTGCAACCTAAAAAGAGAAATTTAAAAAAAACACATTAATTACTGGTTTTACAATTGTCTTACAATCAGGAAAAATGTGAGATCTGCAATGGAAAATGATATCGCACTAGTAGAAAGTCTTGCCACGAAGGAAAAATAAATATTGGCGCTATAGTCAAAATACAAAGCGCGGCAAATTCGAATGTTGGAAAGAGCGGCAAATTCGAATGTTGGAAAGAGCGGTAAATTCAAATGTTAAATTAATTAAAACGAAGTTTTCCTGCAAAATACAAACTTTACGAAAATTTTATTACGTCATATGGACCAATCGTTCCGCAGCTACAGCCCTTAAAAAATGACTTGACGGGCGATGAATATGATGGATAAAGGTCTCCATAACTCTTCTTATTGGTGCATTTACACACTTTAGAAATTGACGTCAAAAGTACAATTTTAAATCAATAATACAGTAAAAAAAAGATTTACTTGCAATCATCGGAGAGCTGGTTTATGAGTGAGTTACTAATCCAAAAAAATAATTCATAACCTCTTGAAATTAATCTAAAAATACAATGCAGTCTGAATCTAAATCGCGAGTAGCAAGAATAAAATACAAAAATGTGCAACGGAACACAATACTAACCTTACTAATTGGTCACGACACGATGAAAACCCTCGGCCAAATAAACGTTATCAAGTTTTATTCTCTTGTGCCATCATCAACATTGCTTGCTCGGCGGTTGCTATTCCAGATTATGTAAACAAAGATAAACTAATCAAACATTTATATAGGACAATAATGTACAATTTCAACATGTATGTGAAGCTCAACCTGATGTAAAACAATGACGTTTAATTAAATTACTGTTTTACTTACTCATCATTGAAATTCGTTTGTTGTGCATGAGCTGTGCATCTTGAATGCATGTAAGTGGCTCACCTAACTTCACGTTCTAGCGGTGGAAATGGAATGAGACTTGTACTTCCAAGTTGATATCAGAAGTTTGATGGTTGTTATTATATTCAACTTATGTACTTTATGTACTTTTCACCTGCAATGCAAGAAGCAAATAATATTCTAGACTTGCTACCTTGCTGGAGACTGTTGGTCGGCCGCCATTTGCTTTTCGTGTTCGTGAGCCATGTTAAAATCGAATCGATTTACACGTAACAAGTATTTCTATCAAAATAACTAGTGTTACCTTTTGCCAAAGCTGTACTGCATTGAATACTTGAATACCACGGTGTCTGGAATACCACTGTTGAGATTGTGTGTTGATAAAATAGCACATTAGAGTATTTTAAAAACACTCTTGAACCAACGGAAAAACGATACAGGATACAGCGCCACCGCAGGTCCGCAGTCTTATTATTCTCTGTCAAAAATGTGTCAATGCGAAAGTTTGAATGTCACCTACAAAATGACAACACAGTGAACGAATTACCACTAAGTGCCGACAGGTGGCGCTACATAAATAATTCAAACGTTGAATCGTAAAATTAATTTTGATCGGAAAGTGGAAATTGCGCAGAGATTTAAGTGATTTTCAAAATGTAATCCACTTCTACTTTCTGATCAAAATTACTTGCGTTTTTTTTGCTACTTCCGAGAAGCGGAAGGAAGAATTCGGAAGACGCAAAGCAAAAAAAAAACGAGAATAATCAAAATGACTCTGAAACAATCAAACCTGATTAGTTTTTCGCAGAAAGATCCAAAAATTAGACATGAAATAATAAGAAACTCGAAGTACTATGACGGAAGAACAAAATCGGATTGAAAAGTGTCATACCGCAAATATTTTGAATAATAATTTCACCTTCTCTACTGTAATAACTCGTAAAATAGTTTTGTGATAAACACAAGAATTAATTAATCTAAGAAATTATCTTATAAATCATATGTATGCAATATATCTTTAGATTAGAATAATAATTAATACTTAAATATAGTAAGGAGTTAATTAACTGTTTATAAAACAAGTAATTTATCTTAATTTTGGGAGAAAACCAATTGCAATTTTTGAAGAGTATATAAATAAAACATAAAACACAACACAGTAACCGCACTCACAGTACCAGTTTTTTTTTCTTCTTTCTTTTATTTTCTTTATACAGACACTCTTCGGCGATGCACATGTCGTACGAGTCGAATTCTTATCTACGCGTCGGGGGTGCAGGCGTGTGTTGCAAGCATCCTTCAACATTTTCCGGCCAGTCGCACACGTTCTGATCCGGATTGAACACCAGGTTTGATGGACAGGGCATATGATGTTTGCGTTCACCTTCACACATGAAATATCGTGTGCAATCATTTTTGTCTGGATGATAACTGATGTGACCGTCTTCTTCTTCACAGGTTACTTCATTTGCTATTTAATAAAGAGAAAGAACGCATTCATTTAAATATTTCATATAGTAAAATGAGGAGAACTCACGATCTTTCGTTGTGTACTGTCCAATTGGATTCGAACTTTCAAATGGTCCATTATATTCAAGTTTAACCTTGTAGCCTTCTAGCTCTTGTCTCATCGCTTGAATGAGAGGATACTTGCCACTTCCACATTGACCACGGAAATCATCCATGTCCATTGACCAAATCATAATACCTCCGAAACCTTCCTCTTTGAGCCAAGCCATCTAAAATTGGACAATTATCATGATGATGATTGCATTTGCATATTAAAATCATCGAACTATCGAAGTAGCTCACCTTTGTCTTCAAACTTCTTTCGTCATCAAAACCAACCCATTGGTTGTCTTTGTAGGCGAATGGTACTTGTTGTTCATTATCCCACACGAGTGTAGTATTGTCTTTATGTAGGAAATCACATACTTCGTAAAAACTCATAAAGCCAGCCTCAGATGTGTATTTTCCAGGTGTACCACCACCGGAAGCCGCTGCTCCAATGTCAAACTGAGTCGTATTCACCAATTCGAAACTACGACCGTATGTTGGCATTCCTATCATAAGCTTCTCTCTCGGTGCACCCTGTTTTACCCATTCCCTAGCTGAATAATCTACGGTCAATTTCTTTTGGTAACTTGTAGCACTCTCCAAGGGAAACAGTGGCGAATTGTGGCCTAAAGTACGTTCCCATTGTCCATGGAAGTCGTACGTCATGACATTTATAAAATCTAAATACTTGGAAATCTCTGGAACATCATATCCAGCTGCAATCGCTTCAAAGGATGCCGGCACAGCAGCAGTGAGTAACAACCTAGGTTGGCCACTTGTCTTAGCTTCACCTTCAAATGCTAAACGTAATTCTTTCAATAAATTGACATAGGCAGCCCTGTCGTCGGCTCCGCGTGGATACTCCCAATCGACGTCAAGTCCATTGAATTTATAGTCTCGGAGAAATTCAATTGCATCGTATACGAATTGATTCATTCTGAAAGTGTTGCTGGTGAGTTCTTTGAATGGCGATGAGCCGAACGCCCAACCGCCAATGGCAAGAAGAACTCGTAGGTCCGGATTTTTTTCACGCAATGCAATAACACGTTCGTACATTTCCTCATCTTTATCGTCAGCTTCAGCAAGTTTGTGATCTTTGAGAGTAGCAAAGGCGTAGATTACATGGGTGCAAAGACTTGGATTGACATTTTCGGGTGTGAATTTACCAGCGCCGGGGCGTTTCTGTGACCAGCTCGTTATGTAACAGAAGACTTTCGGACCGCGAGCTAAAATGAAATAATAATCATGAGTGTCATTTATAAACTTATAAAAAAACACACATAAAAAACAACTTACTATTTCTGTCGACGGTTAAGGCACTTTTGTGAATTACTTTCTTATTCGGTTTCCTTATTCTGTTAAGCACATCGGCAACTGGCACCTTAACAGCAGCAGGTTTTTCAATTTCTTCCTCTTCTTCAATAGTTCCAGCAACTTCGTACCAGTCGACATCCTTGGCGCCTTTGCCTCTGCTAATACCTTTAAGTTCTTCGCGCATTGCACCGATCAAAGGATACTTAACATTGCCACCGCAGACAGTACCACTAAAATCATCCATATCAACAGTCCAAACCATCGCTCCACCGAATCCACCATCCTTAATCCATTTCATTTTATTTCTGATTGAACGTTCATCGTCGAAACCGACCCATTGATCACCGTACACAGCGTACGGTACCTTCATCTCTTCATCAAAAACGTATGATGCTCCATTGCGAAGCATTTCACAAATTTCATAATATGCAAGGAAACCGCCTTCCTTAGTGTATGTACCTTCTTTTCCACCACCACTAGCTGGCGAATTTACACGGTATTTGCTAGGATTGCTTAATGTGAATGTTCTGCCGTATGTTGGCATTCCAATGACTAGTTTTTCTCGAGGTGCACCTAATTTCACCCAGAGGTTGGCGGCATGATCAACGGACAATTGTTTTCTCCATTCGCTATCGGTACTGTGGGAGTAAAGCGGAGCATTGTGACCGGTTTCACGTTCCCATTTACCGTGGAAATCGTAAGCCATCAAGTTGATGAAGTCCAAGTATGATGCGACTGCTGGAACATCATATCCAGCTTTGACGTTGTCAGGTCCAACTGGTACAGCGGCTGAGAGCAAGAGTCGCGGTTTTTTGATTTCTTGCGCTTCGGCTTCAAACGCTTCACGTAATTCTACAGAGAACCAAATCAGTATTGAAAGGACGACCATGGTAAGAATAAGTAAACAAAGGAAACACAAAACAAAATTAACGTGTCTTACTAAATGACGAATAACGAGTACGAGTATGTTAATTTCGAACATACTTTCTTCAACCTTGTTCCCATATGGACGTCCGAACGCGGCACGCATTCAAATGATTTTCCTTTTATTCATTCCTCGGCCAAAATAATAGTGAATCGAACGATTTACTACTTACATTCAACACAAACCAAGCATGTCTTCACACAGCTAGAGCATTATGGAAAGTAACTACTTGAATTGTGAGTAATGAAAATCATTAGATTAGAAAGTTTTGTTCTAATAATAAAATAATTATTAATCGCAAAACGTTTTCACAAGGCACCAAATGGATTTGGGTTTTTGTCATGCCACTGGATGACAATGGGTCATTACACAAATTGTCTTGCATACAAAGCTACAACACATGCAATAATTACTCGAGTTCAATAAAATAGAAGGTCGACTTGACCCATACACGTAAAATGTGACCAAACAATATAAATAAACATTATGGATGTAAAATGTATGAAATTAAAATTTCTACAGACCTTTCAATAAGTGAACGTAATTCTTTTTGTCATCGGAGCCTTTGGGATATTCCCAATCGATATCAAGTCCGTCGAAATTGCGATCCCTAAGAAACGTTATTGCGCTGTAAATGAAGGTCTGACGGGCGTAACGCGTATTAGACAAGTCCTTAAACTTTTGCGTACCAAACGACCAACCGCCAATAGCTAAAAGTGTCTTCAAACTAGGATTTGCCTTCTTGAGCTTGTTAATCTTTTCGTACAATCCAGTCTTTCCATCTTTCGTTTCGTCATTGCTTTCAAACGATGACAATTTGCCCTTCTTCAACCAGCCGAATGAAAATATGATGTGTGTACATAAATCAGGTGTGATGTCTTCCGGTGTGAACTTTCCGATCTTGGGCCGATATTGTGACCAGTTCGTATAGTAACATACCAACTTATAACCATCTTTATCTTTTTTGGCAACACTTGAAGCTGCCACAGCATTATCGCTGGTCTTTTTCGAATTTCCACGTCCCCTCGTGCGTAAACGATTGACGCTGGCTGAAACTTCTTGATCACCGCCCGAAGTCGACACTGACGATGTGACTGATGTTTGCGGTCGTCTCAATCTTCGTCTTGTAACTACAAAAAACATGCAATAAAAAATATCAAAAAACAATACGCAATTATCTTATTATGGTATTAATTAGTAAAAAAAAACAAAACAACGACATGAGCTATAGGTACAAGAAAAACTACAACAAGTTGTCAGTATTTTTACGTCCAAACGATGCCAAGGTTTTTGTTCAGATATTCTAGCCATAGTTTAGTTCCATTCTGCTTTTTGCAATTCAAAATGACTAAATTCGTCGTTGTCCTACCAAGAGGCATAAATGTTTTTGCGCAAGAAATGCACAATGCGATTGTTAAATCGTGGAAAGAAAATTGTGCACGACACTATTGTGTCTAATATCTGAATAATCAACAATCTGACTGAACAAGTGAACAAGGCACTACGACTGTTCTCGTGTTCTGTGCATATTACTTTCTGATGCTTGTTTAGTATGTTCATTTTTTGTTGGCACGACGAATGTGCGAAGTGTGTGGTAAAATTTGCAGCGAGGAAGAGCACGAATTGCAGAGCAAAACACAGCATCACAGGATGTGAGAAATTTTACATCGACCGCACAATGAGACAAGCTACCACCATCAGTTGAACACAGTGAAAGCTGTGCGAAATCTGGCAATTCACTTACAAGTCACACGTGATAAAAATTACAATTTTCAGTATCGATATTACGATATAATAATGCATCTCACGATCATCATTTTTTTATACTTTTTGCTTTTTTATTGCATAAATTTTTATTAAAATCAGTGACTGGTAAGTTGTTTATTAAAATTTGGAAACATTGATAATATACTTCGAAGTCACTTAGTTATATTATTTCATTGCCTTAAGATAATTGAAAATCGAACTAGAACTCACATGACAAGACAAAGTCACAAATTATAAGTTCTAGGTCAACGATTCTGCGATATTCCGTTCTTGTATAATTCCTCGACTTCTACTGGTAATAAAATTTCAAGATAAATAATAATGAACCGAAACCTCTGATGATGGCCATGAAATTCAGATTTCGTTTGTAAATTCAATTTTGTAATTTGTAATTCTCATTATTAAAATTATTATTGTTTATTTTATATTTCTATTCAAGTTATATTTACTTTTTGTTGTTGCATCTATATCTACGATAACTAAGGTGACGAGTAATATCAATGCTATCGTGATCCTGCAAGGGAACCACCTCGGAATCTGTAACAAAAATATAAATAAAAATTAATTATAAAGTACAAAATTATTTAGGTATTCAAGATTGATTGAGAGCCATATTGCAGACTTAAACACTGCGTTGTATCTTGTTATTGTTATTGCAATAAAACGAATAAATATTGCTGGAGTAATTTTGTCGTCATGCATGAGCAATTAAAAAGCATTCCAGTACTAGTAATTTCAATAACTTTTCAAAGACCTAGATTCGTCGAAATTAAAAAAAAATTAAAACAAAATGACAAAAAAAATAAAAGTAGTAGATGTGTAAAGTAGTATTAAAATTAATAAGTAAATGATTACACGTTACAGGCAAAATTAACATCTGGAGAAAATTGCAGAAAAAAACAAGGAATAGGAAGAGGAAAAGGAAGTGTAAAGTTCGTACGCGTACATAAGTTGTTGTAGTAATAATATTGTTGGAACTTCTGAATCATAAGATTCATGTATATGTTACTGTAAAAGCCCGAAATTGATAAATCCTAATTTTACCGCTTAATGCTAAGTTTTACCAGTCAGATTTGGTAAATCCTAGAATTTACCGGTTTCAATCCTAGGTTTTACCATTATACCCACACTGCCAAATAAAAAACCACCCCCGATAGGACTACGGCTGAAGGGTTAAAATCTGATTAGTAAGAAATAGCATTTACAAGTAAAACCCTGGATTTACGGGCATTTACAGTAACATAAATATTGTTAATATGAACCGTTCGTTGGTATTGTACGTTCACGTTCTCTCTTTTTTGTTTTTTTGTATGTACGCATTTGCAAACGTAACTACTTACATATGAAATATGTGCAAATGCCGAACGAAGTAACATATAATGTAAACGCAAAGGCTTGATCGAGGCGAGAGTGAACAGCAAAGAAACGAAATGTTATTAAAAAAGTATCAAGGCTAGCAAGAAATCATATATTCAAGCGCGACACGAAAGCGAAAGATATTTTACAACGGCTCATAATAATGCTCATAACTTATAAAATTAATGTAGAAATATTACATACAAATAAATTGTACAGGGTATTTTTGTCAAAATAGAAATTTTACGTAGTTGCTTACGTAGTGCTTATACATTAAAATATACATAACTTAAAAATGAATCTATGTTTTTTGTTTTCAAATAAAATTTCTTTTGTGACATTATAATTGTCCGTTGAATAGCTTTTGGAAGAATATAACGCAACAAAAATTCAAAAATACTGAAACTTATCTAGCACTAAAACTTTTTGAGAAATTAATTGGTTGTTATTTCTATTTCAGTTTCTATTAGCTATGTTATGTAAAAAAAAGCGAAACCACATTTGAAGCATCGAAATACGGTAAAAAGAAGCATTGGGTCCAACTTCAAATCGACAGCCATTTGGAACACTTATCGACTGACGAGTTAAAACTTGGCAATAAAATAGTTAGTAGGCAAGGCAAACGCAAGCAGTTTTACAAACTAAAACTGAATATTAGACAAGAAATAAAAAAAAGCATGAACGGAGATCAGTCAGCATATGCTACGAGACCAATTCGTGATCTCGTATAACTACTACCGATACGATAGTTGAAAATTACACAACATGTATAACATGGAGAGAACATTTAAATTGTATTGTAATAAAACAAAATTTGTAGGTTATATGTTAAACTGCAGCAGCTTAATAAAAGCGATGTGCTTTTTACAGTCTCAGTTTGAGCTTGCTCAGTAGATGGAAGGCGTTCAGAATTTGAGAAATAGTGTTTGATTAGGAACTATTTCTCACATTATGAACGCACTCCTGAGTTTGGCTTGAAATTAATCTATCGGTTATTACTTAAGATTTTACCAAAATCAAAACCAAACTGTGTGGTAATTGATAATTTTTTTCCTATTTCTTTGTAGAAATAAATTATATTATTATGTCCATGCGGAAAATACAGCACGAATTTCTTTCCAAGAACAAATAAGATGAGAAATTGTATTAGACGATTTCCTATATCTATATTATGGCCGAACTTCCGGAGTCTGAGCATTCGGATCGATTGCTTGCTTATGTCAGCATTAACCTAGTAGTTAAATTGGCGTTGGCAAGTCGATTATGTTGCAAGTCATACCATTCCATGGTAGGTAGAAACTCTTAGAAGTATACAGTGGCTTGGATAAGATGGAAACTCAATGTGTCTGTTCTCAATGTTCTCTACTGGTTGCTGTTGCTGCAGCATTAGAACTTGATCACCTTAACTTAACAGTTAAAAGTTTATCTCTGTTGCACCTTCAGGCAATGCTGAACAATTTAACATATAAATACGTTTGCAATATCTACATTTACATAAAGTTAAAAATGCCAAAAGTTAAAAGATAAAAGACAAAATGTAAAGAATTAAGAACCATGTAAGACCAGGAACAAAGCAATATTAAAGAAAAAAGAAATAACGGCGAAAGACATGTTTATTTTAAAAAGATTGTAATGATTTTTTTTTGTTAAGTAAAAGCAAAAAAAGTTAAACGCAATGAAATGAAATTTATTTTTCAAAAGAGGTAAGTAACAAGAAATTAAAATTTATTTTAAAAAGATTCTAATGATTTTGTATTTTATTAAATAAAAGCAAAAAGTTAAAGGCAATCAAACGAAATTTAATTTTCAAAAAAAGTCACAAGAAATTTAAAAAAGAAGCAAGTAGGAAGTCTATTCTTTTGTTTCTCATTTAATATAAAATGTAAAAATATCAATGTCGTTTTAAATTAATGTAATAAAATATACCAAAATTATTTATAGACATGAAAACATGAAAAATTAATAGAACGAAACTTATTAATATACATAGTTTGAGTTATATAAATTGCACAAGAAAATGTTTGCTTTATAACTAAATTTTAAATATAATGAAGCAAAAAAACCGTGCGGTGTGTGGCGTATTATTTGTGATTTTTGAAAAATATTCATTTCGGGTCGAGTAAATTTTATTAATATTTTAGTTGAAATAAAAACTTCCATAAATTGTCAAGTCCTGTTAATGTAGATTTAAATGATGTAAAATATAAGTGAATGGCGGATGAACATTTCTTTTCCATTATTATCAGGTAAGTATATCGAAATTTTCCATTTTTAATTGCACCGCTTTAAACTTATTAATCTATTTATAATTGCATTCCTCAGTCAAATAAATAATATTTAGTTGGTTATTGATTGGTAGTAAACACATTGTTAAACATTCCAAGGACGATTCGCAAGTGATTGTCCTACCGAACAGAGACGGAATAACTAATTTGAAAACCAAATTTCGTATAGTTAGTAAATCAATAAATCGACAATATTTATTTAATTATATCAGATTTTGACCTGTTAATTATTCCAAATCTAATGAAAAATTAAAAATTGCCTCGTATTGTCCAGACGTTGCTTACAGACCTGTCTTAGTTTTATCATTTGTACCTATTTGTACCTATACATTAGAATAATAAAAAGAACAATTAACGGTACATAATTCAGTATATTTTCAACGACTGACCACGATCTCGTGTATCATGTTCATGTTCTTGTTTCATTTGAATTCTTACTCATATCTCATTAAGTCATTACTATTGATATACGCAAACGATAAGCGATTTCAAGGATTAATGAACGAATTACACAATTGTTCAATTAACAACTAACAACAAATGCTTGTTATGTATCTACTTATTATGACTATGCTATGGCATATTCAATTCTTAAATCTCAAGTCTTGTGTCATCTTCCTATAGTTTAGGTAATCACAATCAAGTATTACACATCGATCTGTTTGATTATTCAATTCGTGTCTGTGTTATTCCTTGTTAAGACTAAAGACTCAATACTCGCTGAATCACTAATGTTTTACTACGTTTTGCCATTTACGATTAGGTGTAACACCAAATCAACCACAACGCAAGACGGCAAAATCCCGACATTAATTATTAACGAGTAGCCTTCGTATTTATGCACAGATATACCTACGATTCAAGCTGAACTTAAGATATGCAAGTGGTACTAATAACAGGGACGGACTGGCACTTACAACTGGCCCGCGAAATTTTGTGCAAGCGTCCGCAATCAGGCTATTCTGCCCCCGGTCTCTCGGGAAATTCCCGAACGTTCTTATGGCCATTCCGGCTCTGACTATTACGTACATCAGTTAATAAAAAGAAAAATTGATGATGAAGTACTTTTTTTTTCATTTTTTACCATTTGCATTAAGGACAACATGATGAACACAAGTATTAGGTGTGAGCCAACTGTACATATGTGAACGATGATGAGATGAATCTTAATTCAAGAGCGGTTCGGTGGAAAAGTTAAATGTTCAAATCATATAAACATAAACATGTTTTTCTACACCTATTTAGTTATATGGTCATTATTAGCATTTTTTCAGTGATTAATGGTACTTATAAATCGGACGTGATTTATAGATTTTCATAACTCACTACCGTGAGTTATGGATTTTCATAAATCACTGCAATTTCATAACATTGATCGCGTATATTCGTAGATCATTTAAAGTTCAACAAGATTTAATAAATTTGAAGTGACCGATCCAACTTATCTATATGATCTAAGATCTCGAAAGAACCCGAAGAATTCCGACAATGGCTTTATATGTATCGCCCGTTGATCGCCCGCCATATTATTACAGCTGTCAATTGCTAAATCGAGAACATCACAATTTGTATTTTGTGTTAAAAATAGTACAAGGTGTATAAAAAGCATAGTATTATATTCGCGATTATGGCCATTATTAACTCTGATGAATTGCGCGATGAATTTAGAAAAGTTTAAGAGAAGAGATGAAGATTAACTAACTACTAATACAGATGGCTGGAAGAAAACAGTAAAATTAGAAAATATGTAAACATGTAAAAGTGTGTGAATCTTTGATCATCTATTTATAAATAAGCATAAGAAAATATCGTTTTCTTTTAATGAACAATCACTTAAGTGTCTCTAGTTACCACAATTTTCAAATCATTCGTAATATATAAATTGCCATTTTCTTTCTTTTCTTTCTATTTAGCTTAGAAGGCTTACGAATATTATTTTTATAATTATTAGTATTGTTGTGCTTCAACTCCACAGTTTTATTACTTTGTTACTACTTACTTGCTAATTGATATGAATGCGAACGTTACTCTCCAGTGGCGGATTTACCTATGGACAAACCTGGGACATGCAAGAGGGATAAAAAAAACACACATAATAAGTTTTATTTTTGACATTTGCGTGGAGAGGGGCTCTTTACATTAAAATGCCCCTAATTGGACTAAATCCGCCACTGTAACTCTCATATATAAACCTCAAGTAGGAAAAAAGGAAATATTATATTATATTATATTCCATCTACGTTAGTATCTCACCTCTCCCTCTACTTGCGAACAAGTAAAAGTTGTTTTGATTTTTGTTGTTTTCGTTTTTATAATTTACATCGTTCTCTTCTATTATTTTATTTTATTACTAATACCAAATGAATTTGTGTGATACTGTTTCGATTTATTACAAATTCGCAGGATATCATCAACATCAGTAATATTCGCGTACAATAAATTTCAATTTACTAACCGGAAGACTAAGAGTCCTTCGCATTGTGCCATGAATGTTCAATACTTTCGATTAGGTATATACTCGAAACGACTTCCTTACTAAATTGTAAAATAGTCAAAAACTCTATATTTTAAGTATAGATAGTAATTAAGTAAACGTATATCTATCTTTTCATGGTCAAAGTTAGTTAAGGAATAATTTTATTTCGAATTATTTAAGTTATATCTTTTATCATCAGAAAAAAAAAATTATAAAAGTACATTGAATAAAATGAAATCATTCTTTATGTAAGTTTGGTAAAGACGGGTTTTTCTAACTAATTCAAACGAATGAAACTTAATATAAGTAAATATATAGTGAAAGTTCTTGAAAACAACTATTCACTAAATTAAATATTTACATACAAGAACTTTTCAAACATAAATTTCTTTTGCTGATTAGATACAATTAAACTAAGTGAATTTATATTGAAACACTTATTGATTATTGGCTTCTTTAGAACTGAGAATATTCTTCTCGTTATCTCATTTATTTTATTCCTTCAAACTTTTCTTTATAACTTATTAAAATTTAAATAAATTCTTTTCAATTTTCTATTCAAGTAGATTCGGTCAGAATATTTAATTCCCTGTTTAATTTTATTTCAATATGTTCTTGGAATTCAATTAGTTAACTAAAAAGTTATTCAACCGATGTCCAACTGACCAAATGAGTGGTTTTTTATCATTTAACTAGTAATAAAATGCATACCACGATGTGTTTTTACGCAACGCTCATAACATAAGCTTAGACCACACATCGCTGGATGCGCTGTACCAGGGGTTCTCAACTTGTGAGGGTGGAGACCTAGTTTTGACCTAGTTTGAAAATTATCATTTTTCGGGTCTCATTCGCTAAAAATTAATAGTTTAACATTAGGTTTAGCATAGTACGCTGCTACGCATTATTCAAAAGTGGGACGGGACACATGACTTTGAGAACCGCTGGGCTATAGTGTTTTTCAGTCTGTAACGCCAAAGAAATACATAAACGATAGAAAAACACGATTTGAAAACCACGACTTGATAAGAAAATCAAATATTTTTGCCAATATCAGATTAGACATTAAATATTAGTTAATTGGTTTCGAAAGTTGTTGTCCGTCTGTCCGGGTATTTGCAGAAATTTTGCATTTGTTTTGAAGTATAGTTAGAAGTTAGAACTCTTGTAAGTAAATAAAACTAAAACTGGCAATAATAATTTTTAGTAGAAAGTTTTAGCTGTAAGTTGAACATTCGCTGAGTCGTTTTGTTGGTTGTTTCTATTATTTCTTTCCTCGTTCTTCGTCCTTTTTTTATTACTCTTTATCTTTAGCAATAGGTAGTAGGTAGTCTTTCGAATTGAATATACTTGAATTATAGCTGCATTGTATTAAAGCTGCTACAAACTCTTCTAACAAATAGGTATAACTAAACAAGCAAACGACTCAATTAGTTGTCGTCGCTGAATGTAGAACTCATAATTTTAAAGTAGAACAGAAGAGACGAGAACAACCAAGTAGAAAGCTAACAGCAAGAAAATAAAGAAATAAGAGTCAGTTGTGCCCTTTTTCTTTGGATTTTGATTTACTTTCAGAACTTATATAAATCAAATATATAACGTTTTGTGTTTGTGTGTGTGTGTGTGTGAGTGTGCAATTGTAAGTGAGTAAGTAATTAAATATAATACACAATAAGAATTATTTAATTACTTACCAAACGCGTAAGCTTGGAATGTCATAATCGGATTTTCGGCAGCATATTTGTAAAGGTCATTGAAACCGTGCAAAAATTTAAAAAGTCTACAAATAATAATTGAGCATGCATGACAATGAAATCCAAATTAATTAATTTGTTATTTTTCCATTACAGCAATCTTATTGATACTTAATTTATTTTGATAGGAACAGTTAACTTTCTCGACGGGACTCGAACCCGCAATGTACAGCCCGAGACCCGAGTCCACCCAGAGAGAGAGAGAGAGAGAGAGAGAGAGAGAGTTAACTTTTCCTATAAAAATAATATATCAATGAAATTGCTATAAATGAAAGACAACAAATCATTACTTAATTCTTATATTGGAACACAAATACATTCAAATTAATTTAATCGGGAAACTGTGAGATTGTGAAAACATATCTTCATTCTTCTCTTCTTCTTCTTCTTCTCTTTTTCTTGCTAGTTATCTTCATTGCTTGATCCCTGTTCCCTCAAAGTCTTTCAGTTTTATGTTTACACACTTCATTTTTAATCAATTTTGTGAAAGGTAAGTTAAAGCTGCTTGTTGAAAAATATTGTTGTGTATGAAAGTTAGGAAAGTGACTCAACAACTCAATTTTCATCATTAAAAATAATGGATTTTTTATTTACCGCAATAATATCTATATGAACTTATAATAAAAGCGTTTAAAAGTTACATTTGTAAAAAAACATTTAAATTGGAACTTCCCGTCGATGACCAAAAAGCATGAAAAAACGTCTCACAATAAGTAATTATCTATTTGTGTTATTTTATTATTGTTTCTTTAAAATGTATTTAAAGAAAAAATAAGTTACCTAACATAAGTGTTTCATTTATATTTTATGCATAGAACTTTGTTTCTTCATTTATTTTTCTTTTCCTTCCTTCCTTCCTTCAAGAAATAAGGTAGATTTTAAGTTACTATTGCTGTCTCTTAGTCTCTTATTAGGTCTAAATTTAAATGTTTAAAAGTATCCACGTAACCAAGTAAAATACATGAAAAAAAGACTAAATAAAATTCGGATAAGTGAAGCCTGAAGACGAAAATATAAAAGGAAGAGAGTTGATTCGACTTCTCCACTTTTCAAAATTATTGAAAAGTATAAAAGTACAAGCCATGAATCAAAATAAAACATTAATAATTTTAATCAATTAATATTTTAATCAATGTGTTTTAAGGTAAAAGCATGTTAGTTATTAAACCTACGTTGAACAAAATTTAGAAATTTTGCGTTGGAAATATAAATTCTGCGTTCCTGTTTATTAATTTAAAACTTAGTTTATGCATACTTTATATTTATACGGCATAGTTTTATTTTAGGAGTTGTCTACTTTATTTCTTGGCCACTTGGTTATTTGATTGCTTAGGATTTACTTATATTTGCATTAAGTAATATAAATTTTGATTTTATACTAAAAAATCATTTGTGCGATAGTGCGTTATCTGAATTTTAATTATATAGGAATATATTTTTCAATTTCAAATTATTATCTAAGTTATAATTACAAACTGTTTCATTTAACAAGGACAACTGATAAGCGAAATAATGCAATTTGAAGCGTTATTTTGGCTGAAACTTGTCTGATTAATAAAATAATGAACGAGCTTTTGTCAACTAAAACATAGCAAGTCAGACAGACAACGTGTTCGACTAGTATACGTGCGAAGGTAAATACATATGTATGTGTGAAGCGAATAACTGAATAAACTAGATTTTATTCAGTTTTATGCGACAATGACTCAGAAAAATTTCTTTCCGGCAGGGATTCGAAGCCCACCCACATCGACGGTTTTCCGGGCCTTGCTCTAAACCATTAAGCTGCGGAGGAGATATTGAAATCACAAGCGAAGAGACACCATGTAAGTCATAGTCATATACTTGGGAGAAATGCTTATTAAATATTCACATTTGTGATTAAATCATTAAATCGATGGCAATTAAAAAATGTCTGCTCTCTTCGTTTACGTCAATTTTATTACGTAACGATATTTTGGTACGCGTTCGGCGTTTCAATACATATATTCATTTTCATTTCGTTAACTCAAACGCCAATGGCATTATCATTAAATAAATAAATTATATTTCGTATAGTTATAGCCATAGCAATAGCCACATATTTATTATACCACGTAAGTACCAATCATTTATTTATTGGGAAGGTATAGACAAATCGGTGAAGTAAATAAATAATAATTTAAGCATAGTAAAGTAGTAACGAAACAAAGTAGTGACAAGCTGGCAAAATAATTAAGTATCAGAAAAACAGCCTTGATATTTGAAAAGTATTTTTCTACCTATAAATTTAGTTTATGGCAATGCAACTTTACTAAAACAAACGACTACCACTACCTGTACTTACATCGAAAAATAAGTAATCGCCTTCAAGCCGTGCAGTATTATAAAAATAAATAATAACATAATAAAAAAGAAGAGTTCTATTTTGCTCGGTCTAATTTCTTTTCATGACGGTTCTGGCCAATTTCTTGTATATACATTTTTTTTTTCGCGTGAGTTACGATTTTTAAGCAAATTCCTCACGTTCTAGGTTGCATTGTTCTGTCTAGATAATTTTATGTTATTGAGTAAGATTTATTGAAACATAAAAAAATCATAACTAATAAATTAAGTGCACCCAATTTCAACCAGAAGACCTTAAAAGCTCTTAATTACTTATAATACTAACTTTAATTCTTAGCAATGCCCACTAAAAAATGAAAATCTCGAAGTTACGATAATTTTTTGAAAATTAATATTTGTTCTCTTTTAAAGCAGTGTCTTTACTAAATTTTAATTCCATTCTGCACGTTTTAAGTCGAAATCTGTGACGTAATTATTGATAAATTGTTGCAATCGCGTCGAGAGTCAGAGAGTAATTGTACTCGATAATATTCTATTTTCTTATTATGCTGTTTGTGTTTTCTTGGTGTACACGTCCACCATTCTTTCTATTTTATCGAATAATATTGTTCTCGTTTTTTTATTTGTTTTTGCTACTTGGTTATTATACAATACAATTTTTTCAATTTCGTGTTTTATTTTTTTTATTTATTGAAGAGTTAACAGACAGATACTGAATGTATAATGAATGGAATATTCAGTATACTGTTTCCCATAATGTAACAAGTACTTCAGAATTCATTTTACATTGTATAGATATATGCAAAAAGAAAAACAAAAAAAAAACAATTTTAATTACCGCGCATACGATTGATCGAAACGAAATAAGTTAAGTAAGCTGACGATATTACGAGATCATCTTATATAACGAGAGGAAGAGAAGTTCAACTGTTCAACCCAGGTGTCTTAAAACTTCGGCCCGCGGGCCAACAGCTGCCCGCGAGCATCAGCAATGACCGCTATCCGGCCCGCCATTGTTTATTTTGATAACATTGTAAAGTTTTCGCGTAATTCAAAAGTATGTTGGTATGATGAGCTAGCTAAGTTTTGGCTCTTGGGACTTAGTGGAGGAGTCAGAGTGTGGCCTTTAGACTATAAAGTTTCGGATCCCCTGGTTCAACCAAACATTTAACACTTTTTCTAAAGATCGAGATGTACCAAGTTTGTCATTAAAATACTTACAATACCTATAGGTATATGTAATGTTTACAATTTTGAATAATGAATAGTTTGTACTGAATAGAGAAAATAAAACTCAATGCAAATGTCAGGACGCACTTTAAATTTAACTGCAATTTTCGCTGATCTGCATTGAAATACAAAATGTGTAATATATTTAAAAAATTAAGTTCTAATCAGTAATCAGTTTGATTATGTTTTGTGTTACTTATAACGAAAAGTCGGCTGAGTGGAAGTGTCCGATGTAAGTAGCAAGTACGCTAGTTGCTGCCTAGTTCAGCAGTGTTGCTGGTTCTGGCTGTTCGCTTAATAATATGCCTGACCTACTAGCACCGAAAGCGCAATGTGTTTTAATCGTTCTCTTACTTTTGTAACCAGTGTAACTTTTCATTTAAATCAAAACAACTTTTTTCTCTAATTTCTTACTTTTATATTGTTAGGACAAGCCGCAATTGAAAAAGAAAACCATGAAAAATCAAAATAAAATAAAAAAGTTTTTCTTACCATTGTAACAAAATTTAAAAGAAAACTCCTTGATAATTAGTATAAATTCCAAATATTCAAGATATGTTTATTTTAATTTTAATTACTACTAAGTTCGTTAATTTTTATTTATTGGTTTGGCAAGCACTAATTTTATTATGACATTCTTTATTATAATTAAGATTTAAAAAAAAACGCACACACCGATGGTTGTGTCCGTTGCGTACGAATTAACTGAACGAACTAAACAATCTGAAAGAAACGCTGAACGCGAACACGATAAATGAAATCGTCTCAAAGTAAATGGTAAATGGTCGTGGCGTTTTGAACAGGCCCCACTCTTAAGTTGACTCTTGTGACTATTGCCAAGAGGCACAAGAAGCCCGAGAAGGTAAGACCACAAGACGGTAAGACAAGACGGACAGGGACAAGACAACTTAAGCAAGAACGCGTCGTAAGTGTGTACTTAAGCTAAGCATGTGAATGCATGGAACTAAAGGTAGAAAAAGCCACCTTTCCAACACTGCATGAACATTATGAGGAACTAGCACACTTTAAACTTAATATTAGATTACAAGTACATATGACTACAACTACAAGTATGATCAAAAAAACAAATCAACCAAGACTAACTAACAGTAACTTGTCAGTAAAACAATAGATCTGTGGAACTATCGCAATCAAATGATTAGAGAAGCATGTGTCCGGCTGTCAAATAAGTTTGTAAGTTATTTCGACAAGGAGAACACGATAAGTACTTTACTTAAGGTACTTACTTACAAGCAACTCGAGTATGCGCGCGCGCGTAAAGCACAACAATTGGAAAGTTGTCCATGTTATGTTCAAATTGCTCTGTTTTATTCCGTTCTAGACTAAACTATTCCAGTTCAGTCTACTTGTTCGTGTACTAAATTTATTTTATGTTTACTTATGTCATGTAGTAAACTATAAGCTATTAGCAATATGCACGTTGTTTTTAATGAAAAATACAGGGTGGTTGAGCAATCAGTAATTTCAGGAAATGTCATAAAATACAAAGGAGTTCCAAATAAAAAACAAAATAACACCCTAGTGCTGAGGGTTATGGAAAATTTTATGGCATTTTATGGAAAACAAGAAACGTGGAAACTTTTACTTATACGGTTTGGGCGTTATTAGCTAGTGATTGCTGAATGACCCTGTATATTGTTTGATAAAATTAATAAATTAAAGTATGGTCCTACGTTTGTCATAGATTGATTGGCTATCGATCGGATATCCTCAAAGCCGTCAAATAGAAACTTTCCGATTTGCAAGGACACTTGTCGAATTTTTATTTTCCTGAACTTTTTAAGAAACTAGGAAATGATTTACTTACATACAAATGTATCACGCACGGATTATAAAGAATTAAACTTTTAAAGTTATGTTAAACTAGGTGACTCATGTTTAATAATTAATCATATATGTACCTATATTAAAATAACTGGTCAACAGGTTAGCGCCTAACGCCTTTCATAAAATATCAAGGACCCAAAAATGATTCAAGTTTACATACAAATAGTTCAGATTTTCTTGATGGCGACTTTTTGAGGAAATGCATTATTTTCGAGTTAGCTGTTGAGATCTCTACTTTTTTCATTCTTTGCTTGGGACATGCACTCTTGTCACACCTCTAATTAAACCTGCATTTTTTTATACCTATGCAACCATGCATACAATAAATTAGCAAATAAGTATGTGAAAAATGATCAATAATGATTAATGGCTGAATACATTTGAATTCAACAGGCATCGTGCCTAGTCCTACTATTGCTACATAGAGAAATCTAATAAAAGAATTGATTAGAACCCTAAGCTTGAATAGATAAGGTTTGTTCCAACAAAGCAGCAAACTAGTTCGAAACTGTCCGACGCATGAGCAGTTTAAAAAAAAACGTTGCTTTTTTAAAACTGCTCATGCGTCGTACAGTTCGGAACTAGTTTGGT
>JARJEB010004383.1:0-11332 GCA_030264535.1 Liometoxenus newtonarum
AATTGACTCGTGTTAAGCTCATAATTCGCGAGTGGTGATAATGTCTGTCATATGTGCCTGCATACACACATAGTAATCGCTGTTTTATGTGGTCGTCGCGGATAAAAATATTTAAATGTATATTTAAATACTAGGTATACAGAGCCTTTTTAATTATTTTTTCCGTGAATGTTTATTTGTACGTTGAAATGTCACCTGAATTTCTGCTTTATATCAAATAGTAGGTACCTAACTCTAAGTAATGTAGAAACATAAATTTGAATTATGCGCTCTGGAACGCATTTCACGAGTCTTTAAACAAGTGTTTAGGAGCGCGAGCACAGATAAGGATCTGTTTTATATTCGTAGCTTGTATAGTTAGTGATATCTTGTGCTTTTGAGTTTTTCGGTCTTTTAGTTTTTTCTTCTATTTTCGGTACCGTAATGGTTCAAATTGAAAGTTCCGTATTCTGTATGTATATAGGTAGTTGAAAGGATGACAAGACACACCGTCGCTTGTCATCAAATTTATAGTGTTAAAATTATCATAAATCATTTTGTTTGAACTAACCAGTAAAAGATAAATACTAAAGCAGGGGTGTCCAACCTTCTCAAATTACATTGGACCGCAAAAACTTTGGATGAAAAATAAAGTTTCCGCGTTTCCGCAGCCGCACACATAAGAGTACGCAGCCATATGCACACAATTTTTGTCACAATTCATTTTACAAGATTTGTTTATAATTTTTTACCTTCTGACTTATAGGCTGACAGGAGTCAAGAAAAGACAGATGTTGTAAAGTAATTTGTAGAAAATCTCATGTTCCAAGTAAATTTGCGATTTTGTGTTGGGCCGCATTCAGCGTACGGAATGGCATCTTTGGTTTCAGCCGTTCTGGCGCGGCCGTTTGGGCGCAGAGACAGTTTGGCGCGGGACTCTTCGGCGCAGGGACTATTGGACGCAAGTAGTTTGGACGCAGGTCATTTTTGGCGCAAGTATACAAATATCTATAGGGAAATTCGAATTTAGATATAATATATTATGCGTTTAATTTCTAAGTACCAAATCTGGGAAAAATATTTCCAGTGTTTTGTAAATGACTATATAATTTGAGATTTGCTTTACATAAATCAAATTTTTCTTATTTATGGCTGGGTATCTCAGGGCTCCTAATGCTCTCTAATTACTGTTTTCGTATTCAATTTTAGGTAAGTGGCCACATGTTCAAAATTCTACTGCAATTCTACTTAATTAATACCACAATGCTGCACATGTCTTCATGTGCCAACGCAAAAAATATAAGAATTATGTGACAATGAAAAACGCTTATCAAACATTGGAAATAGATATTATTCGTAGATTTGGTGCTCAGAAATTGAACGTATAATATATTATATAAATCTGAATTTCTCTGTAGGTATACCTGCGCCAAAAATGACCTGCGCCCAATAGTCCGTGCGTCGAAGAGTCCCGCTCCAAATTGTCACTGCGCCCAAACGGACGGGCCCAGACGGACGCACCGAATGGTCCTATAGACCGTTCAACGTAAGCTTGGATCGCATGCGGCCCGCAGGCCGCGAGTTGGAAACCCCTGTACTAAAGTAGTAAACAAACCCTGTAGGGTACATACATGATTGTTAGTGCGATCGTGGATTTGAAATTGAAGTAAATATTTGTAAATTGGAATTTGAATAGTCCTTTTCGAATTTCGGTACGTAATTAGGGCAATTAATAAGTTTTTGTTCGTGACTGTAAAAATGTGAGTGCGCCGGTGCGCATTTAGTAAATTCTGTAATGTGATGTCGGTATACGCGCTTGATAAAAACAAAAACGACCAAAGATGGAATTCCAAAGGCTCCGGCCGGTCCTTTCTGGACACATCACAGTCCTGCCGAAATGGTTTTTCTAATGGTGTTCGTGTAGTGATCAGTCAAAGTTTATTGGTGCAATGCCTTTTGACTGCGTTTCAGTTCTTATACCAATATGTGTTCGTTCAGTTTCTCTCTTGATGCCTTGCCGGTTACGTGCTTCCCCGAATTGATTTCTTGTAACTTGTAATGTTGACGAACGACGGATGGACGATGGTCGTGTCGCAGCAGCCGCAGCAGCAACGATCGAAGTGTGGGAACCGCGGCTCGCACTCAAAGGACCATCGACAATATAAAACTAAAGTTAACATTCACAAATAATCAGATACCATTTTATATAAATCACCGCGCATTCCGAAACGAGTTTTGTACCACTTGCTCACCTTGTCTTCGGTTCGGTTCGGTCTTGGGTGCACCGCACGTATGCCTATAAAACAGCAAAACGAAACATGAAAAGGATATAAAGGATACATAGGTATATCTATCATTATATTGAGTGTTCCAGGAATGCAGGAACAGAGTAACAAGTCAATAGATACGAATTTGGGGCGTCTAAATTTTGAATTGAAAAGGAAAGTTTTTTAGACTTTTAGGAACACCCAGTTTCTGGTTAGTCCATGGGAAACAATTAACAAACAAATAATCGTTGAAAGAAAAAGGAAAGAAAACAATAGGAGATAATTTTGCTGATGTGAACCATTTCCATCGACACCCATCAAGGGAGGATCTTGTGTCCCCCGAAAGGCCCTTAATATCCCATATGGATCAAAGGGAATCTTTTTTTTTGATAACGTGTTTTTGGCTTTATACAAATAGGTACTTAGACTAGGAAAAGATGAATTGTCCGACGGGACTCGAACCCGCAACGTTCAGCCTATCTAAGGCAAGCTCTGCCATTGAGCTACGAAGGAGCATCTTCTTTTTATGCCTTAAAAGCGGGCCACCAAATATACACAGTGATCTGACCTAAGGAAAATGAACTAAACAGTTAAAAACATTTTTCAAAAAATTTGTTATTGTAATTGCTAATTAAATAATTCATATAGAAAAAACACAAAAAGTATTTTTGATTACTTATAGTAATAAGTATGTTTCGTATAATCTTATAATTATGCCGTACTCATTTAAATTGCAACTATTTAAAGCACTTTGAACCATAAATAATCCAGAAAGTTGTAATCATATTCAAGTTGAGTTAATTACAACAGCGGTAATGCATGTATTACCAATGTGCCTGTGGTAATAATGTTCATTAAAGTTCGTGGAAAGCGCGTAATGTCACCAAGTCACGATTGTTTTTTTTATCCTTCTCTCTAGCTCATTGTTAGTACTTACCTGTTAGGTACGTACTTTATTGGGGTGCATTTTGTGTAATACCCGTACTATATAAATGTAAAATTGTTACTGATGTGATAACATTATGTTTTTTTTTGCAGAGACGTCGCCAATGTCTACGCGAAATTTCCCCCCAAGTTTCTGGAATAGTTCGCAGTACGGAAGCGGTACGACTACGGGCAGCAGTAGTGGCAGTGGCGGCGATCTTTATCAGGGCACCACCGGCGATCACTATCATCCCGGCGATTGGTATCATCAGTATACGGCAGCTAGTCATAGGGCTGTGCACGACTATCACCATCACCACCACAACATGGCCGCCCAATACGGTGGGTTGCTGCTGCCAGGATCAAGGCTGCACATGCCCGGCGCACAATGTAAAGCGATGGACTGGCAGCATCCTTCACTGGAGAATCCTTATACGTCCTATTCAACCATGTCCGGTGAGTGCGATTTTTTTTTTTTGCAAATGACGCATACATTCTATAGTACCTTTTCTACTAAATCCTTCAAATAAGTCAAGTGCGTCTGTATGTTAAAGTAAGAGTTCAAGGTGACCTTGAAGTATTGGTTAGAAATATAGGTATACCTAAATGCATTTTCCTCTCGATTCATGATCCATGAGTTGATGGATTAGTCTTGAATGCAAATTATTCCAACACAAATTCGTGTACTAGAATACTCAACCTTCCCACGCACACGCACTATAAATTGTGAGACTCGGACATGAAGAAGGGCCTTCACTCGTCAGTAGAATGAGAGAGTGTCCGTAATCGTTTTGTGGCTCCCATTGGCCGGCCGGCGGGTATTGATTCTGATTGCCCGGCCACGCTTCCTGGAATACGCCGGACTGGTCAGTCGACACCAGTCTCGCGGAATGAACCATATTCGAACCATTGTTTCGCCTTTGCCTTCAATTCACACTCCACACTCGCCCAATACCACGATGAGTTCCATCCAGGTCGGTGATATTCACGTTTGGATATGTATACCGGGACTTGTTTGTTGGAACGCCGAACGATATTGCCATTTTTGTACTTTTATTGTTATTGAGGTGCATTTTTAACACCTTTATTCCTCGATGACTTCAAACTTGAAAATAATTTCTCAACTAATATTTCTTTTCAGATGATATTATTGAGTTTTCAGTTTTTGTTATTAAAAATCAACTCAGCGCCGAGATTTTATAACTCGGCGAGAAAATAAAATCGGCGGGAATTATCTATCTATTACATGTCATACCCGAAGGACAAAAACATTATAGCGAAAAGTTCTCGCCATGCCATGTCTAGCTCCGCTTCCCATGGTTTCCGCTTTTCGGACATTCTGTTACCTCCTTAACAATCGGGCAAGTAAAGGACGAGGAAATAACTGTACACTTCTCGCTGACTTTTACGCCTACTTATAAAATCCCGAGCGAGGATTCACGATTTTCCAATTTTCGTTATTTCATTAATAGGTATACTAATTTGTATATATATATATACTTCTGACTTCTTCCACATTATTCCTTATAATTTTCTATTCTAAGTCATGTGACATACCATTCCATACCACTCTTCTTTTACTAGAATGACATATACTTTTTAAATTTAACTGATGAATATAATTGAAATTGAAAATTATTATTTACAGGATTAGAGGCTCAAGTGCCGGATTCATCAAAGGATCTCTACTGGTTTTAGTGTAACAATATCTTAGTGCAAACGACTAAATCAAAAATTTCGGTCAAAGAAGGAATATTGTTGAAATAAATTATAATATATTAATTATCTAATAATTATAGAGATATAGTGATGCAACATTCAAGGGACTTTTCTACGGTAACACCTAAAACTGAAACTATAAATCGTTAGTAAACAACATTCATGGATTGAAAAT
This sequence comes from Liometoxenus newtonarum, assembly GCA_030264535.1. Classification (NCBI taxonomy): domain Eukaryota; kingdom Metazoa; phylum Arthropoda; class Insecta; order Coleoptera; family Staphylinidae; genus Liometoxenus; species Liometoxenus newtonarum. The sequence goes on from JARJEB010004383.1 coordinate 5,065, forward strand.
CTACTTCTAATTTTTTTTACAAAATAAACATTTCAGTGCAAACATATTATAATTATACACATTTAACATATACAAGTACAAACAATATTGCTATGAATGCTAAGAGTAAGTACATATAAGAAAGAAAAAAAAAGAAATTAAATCGTTACCTAAACCAACAAATTTTCAACGAGAACTTATTTATAATTAATATAAATTATATTATAAGTAGGTACATAGAAAATAGCGGATAATGTGGATTGAATGTTCCTTATTATATTCCTTCTGGCAAGTCGGAGTTAATTTTACTACAACTATCAAAAAGAAGTTGAATTAGTTTATGAATCTCAAAGCATTGGAAGCATGGTTTACACACTTGTTGAATAATTTTGATTGATAAACCTGTAAATATAGGTATGAAATATTCAATTGAATCATTGTTTTTTTTTTCTACATAAGTAGCTGGTATATATAGTTTCAGAAAATGACATAAATGCATCTCAACTCGTTTTTATTTGATTAATTTATATAAAGCTCTTTTAATTTATGCCAATTAGATTTCTTTGTTACACCGCTACAAAATCGTGAGTTGAATGTACCTTTGTCCTTAGTTTGGATACGATTTGTGATTAACGAATAAAAAGAGGCTTATACATGTATCAGGTACATAAAGATGCATAAATTACACAACAATTAGTTCATTAGTCGAGACCAACAATTCTATTATTGTAAATATGTTAATAATGACTTTATATTAGTTAAAACTATAAATTTAATCGACTTTATAGATACTGTATAGACATAAACACACACTTACACTTACACGCGTGTGTACACACTAATTAAAATTACAAAATTATTAAAAGTAATTATAATTATTTATAGATTAAAAATGAACTATTAAATAGATCATATTCCTGAATCTTTGCGCCGTTTATTTTATATGAATTATATTTATTTCTTGTTGGAATTTCAAATTTTTAATCAGCAGAATACAAAAGCTGCTTAGTACCAACAATCTTGAATTTCGCGCTTAAAACTGACAAGTGACAGTGTATAGGTTATAGTGAGCGTCATGCGCACTGTTGTTTGGGAATATGTTCTATTAAATTAACGATATTGAGATTTGAATATCGCAAAAAATAATTAAATTTTAAAATGGTAATGAAATTAAAGATGTTGGCAAGTGATATAAGTTAGGACGCCATCGTTTTAATCGACATTATAAGGTATACGTATAAGGTACCTATATATATTAGATATAAAAAATGTAAAGTAAACAAAGACAAGAATTGTCACTTATAAACTTATAATTAATTATTTGTATCTTCATTTCTTAACTGAAAAACTGATTCTGAATTGAAAACAGTTCTCTAGAAATTGTATAAATGTGCATTAGAAATCCAAAACTTCGTTTAATGTTTGTGCAATAAAAATGATAAAACAAAAATTCACTTGTTTAATTAAAATATTTAAAAGTTTCGTTTCGGATCCATTTTAAATATAGGTACAGGTACCAAGAACTCCGCCGCACTGAAGCAAACATGAACGATGAATCCGAAAAGTGAACTATAAAGCTGGAATTTGTGACGAGCAACTATTTGTCCAATCACGTAGTAGAGGTACAGTCTGGGCAAAAATGATGCATTACCGACATTTCAATAGCGACATCTGTGTAAGTATCACTTTTTACTTAACTTTCTACACTCTACTTAAATACAAACAATATTTGAATTTGCCTCATAATAATTTTTGTTCCGACTGTACCAACTCAAAAGTAGTGTTGACGTATATTAAGTTTAATGTCTATAGGAAGGCCGGGTCCTGATAAAAATTATGCAATATTATAAAATAATTTTTGTTCCGACTGTACCAACTCAAAAGTAGTGTTGACGCATATTCTATATGCTATAGGAAGGCCGGGTCCTGATAAAAATTATGCAATATTATAAAAAATATTCGCTTAGATTTGTGATTGTGTAACATTTTCACTAGAATTATGTGGTGTACTTAGATATAATTATTACATAAAAGCAGCATATGGCAATCGATGCAATCTCGATGCTTTCCTATTTTCTTTGACGGAGTAAAATGTTTGTTTTTATTTAAAATTACATTTAATACTGATTGTTGATGATGATGGTATATAGTAAATACTACCTCGGGTCCCTGCGGTTAATTATATTTTTTACGTCGCCATCAATCTCGCGACAAACGTAATTACACCCTGCAATTACATTTTCCATGTAAAATTCTTTACTATCTACGTATCGATGCATCGGTATTTCGCATATTTCGTTCAACTCGCCAACCCAACGAATCCAACGTTAAACTCTTTTCTGCTCTGAGTTCCGACTGAGTTTGCCTTTTTCTTTTTCATCAGCCAACAAATCGACGGTCAACAGATCAACCATCACCATCACATCAGCAATAATGTCTACTTATAAACGCATGCCCAAGCTATTGCAACTGTTTCATTTTCTAGAATAGAGTATCGTGTGGCTAAACGCATCCAACTCAGTTAATTTGAAATATGTATATGCCAACTAAATTTGGAAACACACTGTATGTCAATATAGTGCAAAAAACGTTCAGTTTATATGACTATAGCTGCTATGGGCTATGGGCAGTTGCTCAGTAATATACATTAGGCGCATTACCTTTATTATGTTATATTGCCACGTAACTTTGGAATTAACCAGTATTAAGTACCGGTTTTTATTTGCATTTTACAAATTCTATCTTGCAGTGCAAACTTATCGTTTTTGCATTACTTGTGCCATAATCGCATAATTTTCAATTCGTAGAACTTGACTAAATTTCATGTACTTAACTTTCTTTTGTTGCAGTGTTTTATTTTATCTACTTTAACATAACGTTTTCTTTTTATATGAATTGAAAGATAGATACTACAGATAAAGTCCAAAATATGGAAAATATTCCGGTTGGTCTTATTCCCCTAAAAAATATCTATCAAAATTAGGATAGAATACTTATGAATGTCAATCTTCAAGGAGTCTTGGTGTATCCTCACAAAGTCCCAGAAGTTGGATATTTGGCGTGTATGTGTGCGTGTGTGTGTGTGTGTGTGTGTGTGTGTGTGTGTGTGTGTGTGTCTGTGTGTGTGTGTGCGCGGCTGTGAACAAAATTGCGGGCAAAGCAAGCAACGTATCGGATGAAATTTGGTATCTGGGCAGATGTCGCTCTAACTTGAACCTGGACTGAGAAACAACATCGGCCGTTAATGAAGAGTATATAACAATTTTTATATACTCATTATACTATTGGCTGTCAAAATATTGCTAGATATTGACTTTAGTATGGAACAGTAGTGATTTCGCAAGTACAAACCAAACGAAATAAAATAAAGTACTTAGTGTAATTTCAGAGAAATTTTTTTTAAATAATAATATGGGACGTTTTAAAAATTGTACAATTTTTCGTGTTATTTGAGAATAAAATTTATTTCCAGTTTATGTGCTCTAATATTTCGGGAACACCCGAAATGAAACATCCTGTATATACGTATTTATAAATAAATTGTGATTATGCAGTTTCAAAAAAAACTATCTACTTAACACAAAATCGATTGGAATTCCACCCTTACTTCGTAAAAGCACATTTTTCGCATCAAAACTCATTGCCACAGGCGTCGTTTCGGTCTTTAGTAATTTGAATTGTTTGAGGGCATAGATTACTCCCAATTTTGACATGATCAAACCCATTCTTGCTGCTATAAGATTAAACATGGTAAACTTTCAAATTTTTTCGCTTCAAAATCTTAATAATAACATATTCACAAACCAATGCAGTTATGTGGTCCTTCACCAAACGGTATATAAGCACAGTGTGGAATCTTCTTCATATTTTCACTCGAAAAACGTTCGGGATCGAAAACATCCGGTTCGGGAAAATATTCTGGGTTGTAATGTAAACCCAACAACGGAATTACGACCTGTCTGCCCTTTTCAATGATTACATTAATTTTTGGTATTTTGTACTTCTTTGTGCACGTCCGATTTAAGAAAGGTACTGGTGGATATTTTCTTAAAGTTTCTATAAAATTAAAGTAAGTATGCAATGAAATTGTCAATTCTACAGAATAAAGATAAAGTTGCACCTTTCATTACTTTATCCAAGAAACACATATCTTGGATAACGTCATATGTAATTGTTGCATTATCTTTTAGTGTTATATGAATTTCCTCTCTTAATTGGTTTTGTAGCTTCTCATTCAGGGCTAACTCATACAACGCAAATGCGATGGTACTACTTGACGTTTCAAAACCTGCTAGAAAAAACTGCATTGATTGTGCCACCACTGTGTCACCATCTAAAATATAAATAATTCATTTTAATATTAAATATATGATAATTCATTAAATATTCTCCCTCTCACCGGGAGTAGAACTCGGACTTTCTGCACATCTGGTGCAAAGTTTACCAATTGAACTATGATATAGCTGTTGCAGAAGGTCCGGGTTCGGTTCCAGGTGAGAGAGCCAATTATTGATAATATATTGACAAACTGTTTCAAAAAATTTACCAAATTTAAATCCATCGAGTGAATTTCGATTTTTCATCTTTATCAATGCATCGACAACGTCACCTCTATTTTCTCCATTTTTCTCACGCTGATTTACCACAAACCAAAATGTCTCCCTACAGAATCTATAAACGTACGGATCGAAGATTGTGAACTTAAACAATTTAACCAGCCAAGGTATGAAGAAGTAAGAAATGAGACGCAATGTATTCGTAAATGTAATATCAAACATACTCCGGCCGACATTTCTAAATTCTGCTTGTTCATTATCAAACGAACCGGCATCCATTCCAAAGGCACAAGAAGTTATGACATCAGTCGTAAATTTTGCGCATAATTCTTTAACCTCTAACGTTGCTACTTGTTTTCTACAACTACCACCAATGGCACCAACTTCTTGATTTGTGATGGTTTGGCAGTTTTTATGCAAATAATTTTCCATATTTTCACCAACGATATTCATCAATGGCATCATACTTTTAATCTTGCCACCTGTGAATATTGTCGTCGAATACGCACGCATCGCTTTCCAAAATTTTGGCTCTGCTGAGAAAAGCATACGGGAAAATATAGGATCTGCGTTTTCGTCGTTACACATGCCTCGTATAGCAAAATGATGAAAATCTTTCCCTAAAATATCTTTTATGACTTCTGGTCTTTTAAGCAGTAAAAGCGGCGTGTTAAAAATCCATATTCCAATTACATCTGCTTTGGTATTTAAGTAAAATTCTCCTAGGATCGAACCAATTGACTTTTTGAAAGTTAGGAAACTACCAATATTTCCAAAAATTATTGTTGGTTTTATATATGTCACACCTTTCTTTTCCCAGTAGTTGAACTCTCGGGTAAAAAATTTATAGAATAAAGAAAAGTGATTAATATAATGGTTAGCAATATGTAACACTCCATATTTATAATATGGCTTTAACAGTTTTAACTTCTGAAGTATTAAGTTCTTTATTATGACTATTATGAGATATGAGTGCGTGTCAAAGGTTTGAGGTCAACTGATGCGCAAGTTTTTTTTTTGAGGCGACACCAATTTATTAAATCACATTCACTTATTTCCTGACGTATTAGGTTCTCTGAACACGTAACCCTCGTGGATGAAAACGATGTGTAAGGCTACCTAATAGTATATTGCGTATCTAGAGTGCAAAAGTTGCTAATTGCGCGCGACGCCGAAAATTTACAAAAGAGCCGCGTAACGGCGATATTAGTAATCCGCGAGTGCGCAATTGCATCTTTTCACTGGTATTACATTCTATACTTTTTCTACGACCACACAATATAATAATTTTATAAACGCAAAGAAAACAAATCAGCCAAAATAATAGTGAGGATAACCCAAAGAACACAAGTAAGTTCATCTGGTTGCATGCATTCAGGCTTGACAACTTCATTCAGGCGCTTGACAGCTACGTAGCCAAGGTCAGCTTCTACCAATTACTTTTCCAAGGTCATTTAAAATAGTATATTACGTATCTATCGTGAAAAATTGCTTATTGCGCACAAAGCGGAAAATTTACAAACGAGCCGCGTAGCGGCGAGTTTAGTAATCCGCGAGTGCGCAATTGCATCTTTTCACTCATATTACGTACAATACATTTTCTACGATCAAACAATATAAAAATTTGATAAACGCAAAGAAAACAAATCAGCAATAATAATAGTGAGGAAACCCATAGAACACAAGTGAGTTCATCTGGTTGCATGCATTCAGGCTTGACAACTTTTTCCGGG
>JARJEB010004396.1:0-11391 GCA_030264535.1 Liometoxenus newtonarum
GAACTTATGAAATTGGTATATGATGACAGATGCGTACAAAATACTAAAGACTAAAACCGTTGCGCTATGAAGTGAAGTCGTAAAGTAATTTTATTATCACCTGGATAAAAGGGGTGAAAATTGCTTTATTCACAATCGTGCAATCTACATACTTACACTTGGGTGTAGCGGATGTCCTAAAATGAAGTAAATAGAAAGCCTAAACTTGGTGTTACAACTTGGATCCTCTCAACCCCTGAAACACCTCTACCTGTTTACGCGTTATTAAAATTAATAAAACTGTACGCACGTTGTTCGACTTTTAAACAATCTGCTGCTTATAACCATGGCATCAACAACACCCATAATAAAGTTTCCCCGTTTTCTAACCAGTTTCCTCAGGTACATCCCCTTGGTTCCACTTTTATACGTATGATGCGGAACGTTGGATGATTATATGATGTTACAACATAGTTTTGAAAGTTTACATCACGGATGAAGGATTGCGCGGCACAAGGAACTATTACCATTGGGTAAGTGCCTTCCAAGTAGTGCATGAAGTCTCCGAACACGACAACTGATATAAACTGACGAACATAGTTCAGCCTAATTTTGAGCATATAGATAGGAATATAAGTGATCCTTCGATAAGTTGTCGATTCCTCTTGACATCAAATTCGTCTTGAGAGGTTTATAAATCAAAATTACTGCATGAGCCAACTTATATCCTGAACGTATTACTATTACGTTTAAACTACATTAAGTGGTTGATACATCGATGACGCAAAGGATAATTATTCGCGAGTCCATAATTTACAACAACCATATTCATTATCGTCATACCTACATCTAGTAAACCTTAATTTGTCCTGTTACTAAGAAGATGAAGATGAAGTTCAAAAGTTTTAATGAAAAAATCAAAAATATGAGAGACCAGTTAGTTCATGTTATATATTTGACCTGTGACAAGAAGATTTGGTCCTTCTTGAAGTTTTTGGAAGTACACTAAAAAGATCAACAAATAAGTCTGGTTCATAGCTTCATAGTCATTGCATGGGGACAATATGTGTATAAATCAATTCGCTCATGAATTTTATAAATTGTCCCATAACAAATGTCTAAGGTTTCCTTGGAATATACTATAGCATTCCACAATGGGAGAGACTAGGCGATGTGACAGGAAGTATGTCCCAGCATTGTTATGTTCTACTGTTTATTGCCACAGTCGTCCTTTTCGACGATGCCGCCAGGCTTCGAGCTATACGACGACGAATATACGACGTTTCACAACAAATTTATCCCGGCAAACACAAAAATATCATAAAATTCACGACGTGATTCTATTGTAAATTCAACAGTAAACTTGATTAACTCAAATATAGCTTTTCTCTGCGTTTTACTTGTACTCATCACTAAATTTTATTTTTCAATATATACTTTCCATTTTGGTTGAGTAATGAAAATACACGGAAATTCAAAATGCAACGATTGAAAACTGGAATGAATAGATGATATATGATGACCGAGAGCGTTAATTAGGACACAAATTGATTTCGGAATCGGAATAGCGTTATCGGTCTATCTCAATGCAAGGTGTGGAAAACTGACGCTATAGTTGAACACGGATATGTTTGAGTATAATTGATGATGATGAGTTTTTGAGATGATAATGGGACATCATATCCGATCCTAATCCAAACAACGATGCTTCCAACATTTCATTTAAATATCCTGGTTTGTGTACCAAACACAAATCCACACTTTATCTAATCGTCACCCTCTAATCCATCTACCTATGTATGATATGATTCATCACAAATTAATATTTGCTGTAAGACTGGGATCAGAAAAAAAAAACAAAATAAAAAAAAAGTACTTCTGTACTCAGGGATCAAAAATAAAGTGTATTGCATTGGCAAATAAGTTTGAAGGAGTAAACAGAAATAGAAAAGTTTTTCATTCGTAAAAGACTTTGATGAACGAGTTGGTGGTCAGTCTGCAGGAAAGTGTAACGTTTTGCTGCTAGAAGTTGTGTGATAGCCGCGCGAATTTGACTTGAAAGTATCATAACTCTTGTTGCCATGAGTCTCTCCAATTCTCAGTTCTCAAGGCACTCGAACGAAATTTCTTACTAAAGATAAATCGATATTAATGCCTGCTTCCGGTTGGATTCTAATAAATCATTTTTCAATTCTCATTTCTTTGTTTCACGTTGTACCCATTTCTAATCTCTATAAGCTTATCGATTTCAAATCAATTGAAACACTTTTATGACTGACTGACTTTAGAGATTGTAATAAACCGTACTTTGATTAACGAGTAAATAATAGTTGGAAGGATTTTATCATTTTATTCTCCCACTTTATCCATCATCACAAGCTGATCTACTTCATTAGCAATCAATGAATATGAATAATTAAACTCTCTTTAAGATGTATAAACTATTCTCTCGACTTTCTTGTGATTAATAATTTAAACATGCTCAATGTTTCTTTACGCCAGTATGAGTACAACAGAATTAATAAAACAAAAGCATTACGAATTAAATACTCATGTATGTATTGAGTTCACAAACCAAATCCCATTCGTAGTCCTTGTATATCCACCACTGTTTTCGTCTTTAACTGACTCTCCGTGCTTTTTGTTCTATTTGTACATTTCTCCTCGTAGGATGGTTCGTTCTATAGTTTTAGTCCTCATATAGCCCATCCACTTATAAAAGATCTCTGCGAGTGGCTAGTAATTACAAAAATTAAATTTATATGAAGTCCCGAGTCAATAAAAAACCGTTGGGAGGTCTGATAACAGACGACAAGAGACTAGGTGTATTTACTAAAGACTCGAAATGATGCCCAGAAGTCTTTAATTATTTTTTACTTAAAAAAGGAAAGCGCGTCGTATCTGTACAGGATGTTTCTAGAAAAATGTCAGACTTTATTAGACAAATCGGGGTTCCACTAAAAATATTAGAAAACTTGCAAAGATATGATTTTTTGTTAGTAGCAGGACCATTTTTATGTCTAGAATACCCAGTATAATCTAATGGTGATGGCGTAAGGACACGGGCCAACGTTCTACCTATAGACTTAGTCCATTCAACTCCTGCAACTTTTCCTTTTGCTTTTGCCTTCAAGTTCATAGTTTCTCCCCACTACTAGTGCAGGTTTAATTACTCAACCTGGAAAAGAAACTTTATCACTACATAAAACAATTTTTTCTACACCTATTTAATTATATGGTCATTATTAGCATTTTTTGAGTGATTAATGGTACCTATAAATCACTACCATGAGTTATGGATTTCATAAATCATTGCAATTTAATTAAATTGACCGCGTATATTCGTAGATCATTTAAAGTTCAACAGGATTTTGAAGTGACCGATCCAACTTATCTATATGATCTAAGATATAGAAAGAACCCGAAGAATTCCGACCATAGCTCTATGTGTATCGCACGCCATATTGTTTCAGTTGTCAGTTAGTGCTCGTTCGTTGCTTCATCAAGAAATCACAGTTTGTATTTTGTGTTAGAAATAGTGCAAGGTGTAGAAAAAGCATAGTTTTATATTCGCGATTATGGCCATTGTTCACTCAGATGAATTGCGCCACTCTCCTACGGTGCGTGGGCTCGCACATCATCACCGTGAACAATGACTATCATAATTGCTCATATACTGTTATCATTTTGATTCACTTTTTTTAATAACTTTACGTGTTTGCGCATTGCTTAATATATTTTGTCAAAATATCATAAATGCAGAAAAGCAGCGCAACTATAAACACAACGAGACGTTTCAGTTGAACGTTATTAAAGACGCTATTTTATAAGATGAGAAAACATCTTACCAATTCTACGATCATTTTCCAACTTGATGAAAAGCAAATATTAATATCAAGTCTAGTCTAGGGTTTAGAACTGAGTCGGTAGGGAGTCGAAGATTGACTCATATTATACAAACATTAATAAAATTGAAAAGATTTATGACATACAGTAAGAAATTAATAGTTCCTTGCTTTGGTTAGGTTTACAAACGAAGAACATATTTTCAAAGTTAAAGAGAATTCCTAGTTAGTAAAATTTTAATATTTTAATTATGTTTCAAAATTTATTTCCGAAGCTCTTTCGTCTTCTTTAAGTTTTCTTTTCTATTTTTCTCTACTGCTTGTCAATGTCGTTTCTTGTTAGTTCTACGATATTGTCAGGAACTATACCAAATCCTTTTCTGGTGACTTCAAGGACGAAACAGTCAGTGATGCAAACATTGTAAGTTTACATGTCTTTCGGAAAGGCTAGCTGGCTAGTAATATTTCATTGTTGAAACCGATCGTTTAATTTAACTGAAATAAAACGTAGCCATAGCTTAAGTTATCTGCCGAGACGATGTCGTTTCGACAAAGCCAACACATTTGCACCGAAATCTACAAGAAAGAGAAATGTGGAAGCCTAAGGACCAAACCAAGAGCAAACAACCCAACCAGAAATCTGGACCTTCGCAACGAGAAACAATGCCATGTTCCACGCCAAATTTCCGACTTCACCATAAACATACAGAGAGTTCTGCGAAGATTCCGTAAAATATGAACCTGAAACGAAATACGTTTCGGTTTCTTCGGCTGTTCAAAAATTTTATAATAAATTTAAAAATAAAAGGTCGGTGGCATTTTTTAATTAATTTGACTGGTTGTTTTGATAATAAAATTTTCAATTTTAGGTTGCGTTTGGCCTCGTCCTGTATATGTACTAGGAATATGGAAGGAAGAGCAATGGAGCCAAAATTCGGGTTCCCAGCGAAACGGTTGACGGCTTTATTTCGATCTTCCACTTATCAAGGAACCCGCAAATCTGCTAGGAAACAGTCGCGTCTGGCGTCGCCCTTTACTTCCTATATCCACCCTATCCCTTACACTTCCAACTAAGGATATAGTTGTAGAACGAAGAGCCTTGCATACTCCACCGACATGTTACTCATACGTAACGAACACCCTCCACGACATGGCAACATGCAATAACACTTACCGGTTCAGGTGTCACATAAATATTTTAACACAAACGTGCTCAACTTGTGCATACATACGCGAATGAAGTCGACAGAGCGAGAAGTCGAGTGATTGACTGACGACTTCATGGTATAGCATTGCAGAATATGAAAAAGCGTTGCGTTAGGTCAGTGGGTCCCTTCGTTCCCTTTACTAAAATGATTATGTTAAGTTTCAAGCAAAATGCATGGGGATGCCATCAACGAACAACTTATAATGAACATATTAACAAATGTAAACTGCATGTTTCCAAAGTTTTGACGTTTTCTTTAGGTAATAATTTTATAATAACTCATTTATCAATTTCAGGTCTCTGTAAGTAATTGCATTATGTCTGAGACATTACATTCAGTCCGACACGTTTAGTGGATTTGGGAGAAGATACATTTCAAATTTATGGAAGAATAAGCAAGAAAAAGAAAAGACACAAATACACTAATTCTATAGAATATTAACTGCTATCTCTTGATTCCACCCGATGCACGTCTCGATTGTCTTTAGCGTTTTTCGTGTTATAACTCCAAAAAGCATAACTCTTTATGTTTATGAAGCTTCTACGTTAGATGTTGGTTTCGTTCGTCCGCATCGTAGTGATGGTGTTCGTAGTCGGAACACTTAATAATTTTTATCTTTCGGTAATATGCGCGTTAAACAGAGCTGTGGAGAAAATCGTAAAAGTATGGGATAATGCGAAAACGAGTAAGCATCAGTGTAAAACCAGATTATATTATCCGGAAGTTTTAATTGCGATTTAAGAACTCTTTGTTTGTCCTTAGTACTAGTACGTCTTAGATATTTCCGAACAAAAATTTTAATTTCATAACTTCAACGAATTCTGACTTTTTGACTTTTTGAGAAATTCAAATATTTCCCTTCTCGTTTTTATTTATTATAATTTTTCCCATTTTATATTCAAGTTTTCTCAATCAACAGAATTTATTATCAAGATCCTTTCCGGTGGTTTTGATTTATTTCTATTCTAGTTTTCGAACAGTTTTATTTAAAACGTGGCAACAGAGGACAATACAAAAGCAACTTGGCTACGCAGATTCAGCTAGGTTAGATAATACGATTATCCAATAATATCGTTCTTTGGGGTTGTTTTACGAGATGAAAAAGACAACCGTTGATTTCATTATACAAAAATACGTTACAAGAATGCCGCAATATAGTTTTTCCCTTTTCCTTAGTCCTAATGCCTGAAATATTTCGTATTGCGTACAAGTATTATTTTATATGTATTTTATTCCCTATTATTCCTGTCACGCCTCTTTTCAGGACATCGATTTTATATGGGCAAACGTTAAAGCGAAATTGCCTACTTAACGACTCGACATACGCAGTCACATTGCACTCGATACTACTAGCACTGCAGAACCAGCATTGTCTGGTTGTTTTGGTCATGAAAACGTAAAATAAGAACAAATATTTAGAAGGTGGTTTGGTATGGAGAATTCCCATAAAGGAAAATCCTTAATGCTTAATCTATATTGGCTTATAAAGAGAAAAACGGTGGTGCACATTCGGGAATCTCTGGGTTTGTGTATGGAAAATTCTCGAAATATTTGATCGTAAAGCTCGTACACAAATATATAAAACGTAAAAAGAAAATTAAACAAACAACTTCATAGCCCACTTGCAGAAATAAACTTGCGATACTTAAACTGGAATTATATATATATAAAAAGCCGATATATGTCTTCTGATTTATTGACTTGGGTCTATAAAATTCCATGCAAAATTTAAAATCACTTATTTCTAATTAAATTACTTTTTCTAATTAAAAAAGTCAAAATTAAACATTTAATCAGGTTAGATAATTAAGAATTTGTGCAAGTGTCAATATTAATCTTCATTCTTTCAACGTTACGTAATATATTTATCAAAACGAAAAAAAAAATAAAAAAAAATAACCGGAGAATAGACGGAATGGGAAAGTCGCGTCCTGTTAATTGATTGAAATCAAACACTCGTAGACTTACGAGTTACTGTTTACGTAACGTGGATTTGAATGTGTTTGTGTACGTTTAGTCGGTTTCACATATACCGGCGGAAACGAAAAAAGCAATCGAAATTGGGGATTTTTTTATAAGCGAGAGAGTTGTAGATAAAGCTTTTTTCTGATGGCCGAACAACTACTGCCAATATACCTATCCCCAGAGAGGAAGGGGATAAAAGGTTAGTTGATTTTAAGTCGCATTAAAGTTACGAATAATTGTTGGACTGAATACCTACCCATGCAGAAGGATTTATTGACAAGAAAGACGAAAAAAAAAACTAAAAATATATCAACGTCTTGTTAGTCTTGTTGCTGAAGTTTGCTTCCGATCTGTGAAGAACTTGACGAATATTCGTGAAGATCTAGAAAACTTCCTTCCGACCATGAAAATGTGTCCTTATTTGCCCTATACTTATTTATAATTAAAACCATATATCTCCGACACTCCGACATTCGGCTGAAAACTAAAAAGGCATTTAATAAAGTTTGTTTAGTACGAAAGTGAATAAAACAAGAAAATGTCAAAAGAATCATTGCTCCATTGCTCGCGTTTGTTGGGCTAACATTATTATTTCAACATCTTATAATAATTATGCAAATTTAATGTTTCCCTTTACAACATTAGCTTTGGATTAAAGTCGAGAATACGGACTTAGTTAACCGGAAACCTCGGATATGAAAATGCATTAACATTGATAATGGAGTCTCGTTCTCTCTATATCTATAGGTACCGATTACTTTCATAATGTTTTTCTTTGTGTTTCCCGCTTTGGGTATTTTCGATTTTTTCTTTGTTCTAAGATTAAGTAAGACGTTAACATGATGCTTATTTTATGGGTTCCATGAAGGAATAGAACATGAAAAAGCCGAACATGAAAGAACGGAACATGAAGGAACAGAACATGAAAATAGAGAACAGTGAAAAAACAGAACACTGAAAAAACAGAACAGAGAAAAAAGAGAACAAAGAAAAAAGAAAACACTGAAAAAAGAGAACAGAGAAAAAAGAGAACACTGAAATAACAGAACATTGTGAAAATGTCGCCAGACTGAAATTTGGCTGCGAACCAAACCAAGTACGCTAAAACCAAGTACGTTTTTTTTTCTCTGTTTTGTTTTTTCAGTGTTCTGTTTTTTCTCCGTTCTGCTTTTCCAGTGTGCTGTTTTTTCTCTGTTCTGTTTTTCAGTGTTGTGTTTTTTCACTATTCTCTATTTTCATGTTCGGTTTCTTCATGTTCTATTCTTTCATGTTCATTTTATGATATGTAAAAAGTTTACTTGTTTAAATTATCCTTTTATCAAAAGTTTCGACAAAAGGGAGAAACAATATTTAATGATCCCCGGTACATGTTCACAATCGAAACTGAAATTGTTGTTGTCGAAATAATAACACTATCAACAACAATTTTCTCACCCGATAATGACAGAATTCAATACCTCCATTAGAAAAGTGTCCTTTCAGTCACTTATACTGGTTGTTGCAGGACAAAGAAATAAATAATGGGAGAAATCCACCAAGAAAAACAGTAACCGGGTTAGTTTTGCCTTCATTTTCGAATTTATATTTGTATAATGTATAATTTGCATGAATCGAAATGTATGAATTTAGTTGAGTAGGGTGTTAGTGCATTAATAAAAAAATCCGAAAGTGTAATTTAAAAAAAAAACATGAAGGCACTCGTGGAATATACATGTTTCGTTACAATCACTTTTACATTTGTTGCGATCACGCCAACGCGGTTAAGTTAACATTAACGTTTTAACCCTTAATACTAATCACCAAGAAACTACCTACACCTACTGCATGAAAACACAATGACTGAATCACGCAATACATGAATAAGTTTAACTAACTTTTACAATTCAAGAATAATATTTCCAGTTTTACTGGTAATAAAATAAAAATAAATAATAAAGATTTTTTTCAGAAGTAATTTTACGTTTGTACCCAATTTTGGGGATTCATGGGCGCCAGTGAGACCAGTATGATTTGGAATGAAAACCTTGCTTAAGGATTTGGTCGGAATGTTAAAACCAAGTTTGCCTCGTAAAACCTACATTAATCGTAATATTACTTAAAAAATGGTCATGAATTCAATACTTTCCTTACATAACTTTGGTAAGAGATTGTAATGTAAAAAGAAAAACCGAACAGGGTGAAATAAAATATTGATATCAAAAATGTCAACAGCAGATTTTTGGGCAACAGTTTAATGTTTGCAATACACTGGGTTTTTTGCCCTCTCTATGCGAAAGCCGATTAAAATTTTAAATGTTCCTAATGTAGCCCCTAATAGCCATTGCTCTCATTTTCCTACAGCAGGCAGACAGCAAAAGTTCTTTATGGATTTTTTTTTCAATCTACACTTACTTTTTTTAAATAATAACTTTTTTCATGATTTCTTCTATATTTCCTATCTTCTTGTCTTGTTCTGGTCCTTTTTGCAATATTTTATATCACAGTATATAAATTTTTTGGTGCCCATCACCAGTTTGAGAAAGTGGTTTTTGAAATGATATCCGTGCGAGTGTGTACATAAATAATTTACCGTACCACTTAACAAATAAAGGTCAATGGACAGCACAGCGAACAAAAATAAAACGCGTAAAATTCAGACATTGGAAGGATGAAAGATTGAAAGGAGTAAAAGTGCTAGCCATTTTATGGCCATTCAACGAATTGTCGTTTCGAGCAGTTTACTGCATCAGGAATGGCAAGGATAACTTTGGACAATGAATTAGGAACCCGCGTACGACAACGAAATGTTCGGTCACATACTAGAATATTTGTTAAATTACAGCTAGAGTCGCAGGGAAATGCCACATGTATATGTATGTCCTGATCCTGATCCTTGTGCGCAGATGGAATTACTATTAGCGGAATTACAGAAAGCAATTCTCTTAAGTTCTGACATAACTCATTGGTTTTATTCATTCAATTATATTGGTCCTTCTTTTTTATGTCATTCAATATGCACCCTCTCACAGGGAGACATACAAAGGTTTTACATTTGCAAACATTCTCTTTTAAACTTACTTTGTCTGTGTGCGTATGTGATTTACTTTTTTACTCAAAGATCGGATTTTGTTTCCAAGAACGGGGAAAACCATTTTTTTCAAAATTGTAGTTATTTTTGCATGAAAGCAATACTTGTAAACATATTACACTTTGTTGGAATGCTTTAATGCTTTTAAGGATAACTGCAAGGAAAACTAATACGAAGACTTTTACGGTCACCCTTTTATTATAAAAAAACTGTAAAACCCCCTAAAAGCTAGATTTTACGAGTATTATCCAATTACGTTCACATGTTTTTTCCATCACTTTGTGAAGAACCATGAAGATGTCTTCACTTTTTATTATACATGTAAAAAAAGATGCTAAAAAATGAAAATGCAAAAATTTGTAAGGAATTATTTAAAACTGCTATTTATATATAAATAAAGAATAAAAAATTACATTTTACTTTCAGATAATTTTATAGAAAATAAATCGGTACAGATTCGCACCGTACAACTTTCCGACTATGCACACTACGATCTCGTAGAACCCGTCGACCTTAAATTTAATTTTGATCGGAAAGTAGAAATTGCCCAGAAATTTACTGATATCAAAAAGTAATCTCATTTCCACTTGCCGATCAAAATTAAATTTACGGTCGATGGGTTCTACGAGATCGTAGTGTGCACGGTCGGAAAGTTGTGCGGTGCGAACCCGTACCGATTTATTTCAAACGAAAAATTAATTTAAATAATTTGTTTAAGAGGTGCAGCAATGAGCATCAATATTTGAAAAAAAAATATGGAAAATCATAAATTGTATTAAAAAAGCAGATGATAATTGCAGTTTGCTATTGTTATCATTTGTTATTTGCAACTTTCAAAAAATACAATAAAAATGATTCAATAGCTATTAAGAATGAGACAGAACTTTTAGATATACAGCAAAATGTAAGTACAAACAAGTACTTATAAAAATCGTTAAAAGAACGTCGAAAAAAGATGGAAAAAATTCGTTTCCGTAACATCTTGTTTGCTTTTAATATCCTTTGCACATAAAAATTTTTAATTTCTTCAAAAAGATTATTCGTATACCTATATTCAACACGAATACACATTTATCTTTTACACCTTCGCGATCCTATTCGCATTTTTAATTTCCGGTTTGCCCTTTTAAAGTTTATTTTCTTTCCCTTCTTTTTCATTTCGTTAGGTATATTAAAACTTTTTCGTTAATACACGGATGAATATGCAAGAATGAATCGTACATTTGTTACTGTAAAAGTCCGAAATTGGTAAATCCTAGGTTTTACCAATCTTAGATTAAAACCCAGGTAATTTTTGACCAATCGTAGTCCTGTCGTTGAGGCGGTT
>JARJEB010004402.1:0-11337 GCA_030264535.1 Liometoxenus newtonarum
TTAGCATTAGCATTAGCATTATTCATTAATAATCTTTCTTTGCAATTTTACTTATTACAATAATCGCCAATAACCTAGAAACGATATGTCATATGTCAAAATGACCTTTCACATCAGACATCATTTGCATTAGCATTAGCATTTGCATTTGCAATAGCATTAGCATTAGCATTAGCATTAGCATTAGCATTAGCATTAGCATTAGCATTAGCATTAGCATTAGCATTAGCATTAGCATTAGCATTACCAGTTGCCTATATAGCAAAGGGGCAATACTATAAAAACTCAATTACGCAGCGTTGCCATATGGCGATTTGCGTTTTGCTAGAGCGCTGTGATTGGCTGAAAACTCTCCGATATGAAACGAATGAACACTCATGCCATGGCTTGACCACGGTATCCAGTCTTTTTACTAAGATTTTTTTACATTTCGACTGCAAAACGCAAATCATCATATGGAAACGTAGCCTTATGCATGGTTCATGATTGACATAACACAGGCATGACATAGACAAAGAACATAACCTTCGAAGTAGAAACATGCAAAATGTTATAGGTACTACGGTTATGTTATTTTACGTGTCATTGTGAACCGTAGTATAGCATTTTGTATGTTTCTACTTTGCAGGTTATGTTTTATGTCCATGTTAGGTCAATCATGGACCATGCTTTAGGCATTCTAATAACCTCCAAATTTCGCTTGTTCGTGGATGAAAATATGATGTCTAATAGGGCTAACTAAACAAATTATTCGCCACAATATGCCATATTGGCGTACAGCAGATATCAACAGCGCCGCCCAATGTTTTGACATTTGTGACGTCACATTAGAATGCCTCATTGGTCAGCTTCATTCATGTGACTTTAAATGCATGATTTTCATTGGATAGGTTGCAAGAAGAAATGCTATACGAAATATTCTGGAATCTCCAGTATACTTACTTACAGCTACAGCTACAGAGCAGACAGTACACACATGAGAACACGTTTACTTTGGGGGAATAACGTCGACATGTTCGTATTTTTTTTCTAACGGTTACATGTTATTTTGTTATTACATGGTAGAATGGGACGATGTCACTTCAACCTCACGACATCGCAATTGCTGCCGCCCACGAGGCGTGTAACTCGTTTATACTTTATTTATACCACAAACACGCCGTTTGTTTTTCTTTTCGCTCAAAACTCGTGATGCTTTTTCATTTCGTTTCTCTACTTTCTGCTGCAGCCAAGGGCGCCGACTACGGGGGGGGCCTAGGGGCTCCGCTCTGTTGATTATCAAACTATTTTGAACGTTTCAAAGCACTGATTATAGCGAAATTAATATCCAATGAATATCATCCATTTAGAGTCACGTGAATGAAATTGGTCAATTGCACTCTAGCCTAGCACCCTAGCGTTGCTAAGCAAAATCAACAATTCTTTCAGTCAAACGTCATTTTGACTTTTAAAATATATTTTCATGGTTATTTTTTAGTTTTCTGGACTGTAATATGAACTAGGGATCAGGCAACATAAAAGTGTAGCAAGCAATAAATGTTTTGCACGTTTGACGTTTAATGATGGTGTGATTGTGTAACTTGTTTTATCCGCGACTACCAAGTAAAACAACCATTATTAGGTGTGTATGCAGGCACTCGCGAATAATGGAACTTGACACACACGTCAATAATAGGTCATTATTCCTCTAGAGATTTACTTTACATCAAGCACAGCTCTTCGCTGCATTCAATATAATGATATGTGACACACGGACTGCATCTAAAACGTCATCTAGGATTATTTGTTGAATTCCATGGTTGAGTTTTTAAGTTTGAAAGCCAAATTAAATTTTGTCGTCGCAGATAAAGTATAGTATTCAATTCCCGCATATGCGCTATTATATGCTCGGACGTTTACTCCGCTCGACTGACGTCTCGGTACGTAAACTTCGCCCTCGCGTATAATACCCTCCATATGCGCTCATTGAATAATATACTATTACTTGCCAGCCATTCGCCCATCCACCAACTTCAGCAGCACAACATTACACGAATATGCGAATAACAAAAGCATTGTTTACAGTATAGTATTCAATTCGCGCATATGCGCTATTATATGCTCGGGCATTTACTCCGCTCGACTAACGTCTCGCTACGTAAACTTCGCCCTAGCGTATAATAGCCTCCATATACGCTCATTGAATAATATACTATTACTTGCCAGCCATTCGCCCATCCACCAACTTCAGCAGCACAACATTTCACGAATATGCGAATAACAAAAGCATTGTTTACATCTTACAACTACAACAATAATGTTTATAACAACAATGCAAAACAAAAACAAAAAGAAAAACGAAAAAGCGGTAGCAAGCAATAAACAAGCAAGTGCCGAGAATTTCTACATCGAATTTAATTATTTATTTACACTTTGATGCTTTTCTGCATTACATATCCACCAGGTACATAAAACGTTAAAAATACAAAAATAGTAAAAAGAAAATAAAAAAATAAATAACTTTCTCTTTGCATTCGTACCATCCAGGATCAAGCAACAAGCAATACACACGATTTCGCCTTCCTCGGGCCAGCACCAAATCTACTTCTCTAAGGCTGCATTCAATTTACACTAGGCACTTACACGTGCCTGAAATGGAACGCACCCCACTTACTTAATCGAAAAATGACATGTCAAGGATGTTCTTTAGCAATTCTTTAACTAATTTATTTTGCATATTCGTTTTTTAGTAAACGTAATTTACTTCTGACAATAAATAGAACACCCGAACACCGATTGCAATTGGAGTGAGTACTGAACAGGGACGGATCGAGATACCAATGGCCAGGTGGTCGGTTTGCGGCTCCCAGATGGCCGTTTTTTATGATGGAGATGGGCATCTATCGCATTATCAATTTTTTTTTTACTAATTAATATAGTTCAATTCGCTCCTGGTACTGAGAGTATACTTTTATGTAATCGAGTTGCCTTACCACAATATTAGAATAGAAAGTATCTTCAACCGTACATAGGTGGAATACGAAGATGCTTCTTTGCTTCGTATACAACTTCGGGTTCCTGTAATTGCAATATGATCGAAGAGAGTCGATTTTATCTATGCTTGATTCTTTGTGCATCCGGCCGGAATCACGTCGTGCGTGAAAAATAGGTTTGGTTTGCTTCATCTGTATTTAAACGCACTTTTAATTGTTGCTAAATGCCTCGGAATTATTACAAATATGCATATTCAATAAAACGTATTAAGGCTGAAGGCACAATATATACATAGTAGCTAACGTAACTAGAGTGGAAATTGCTTATTGCGCACCGCTAGCTTGAACACAAAGGAGTTCATCTGGTTGCATACATAGTCGCGGTTGTCAACTTCTTGGCCAACTTCAGTCAGTTAGATTTACTTTTCCACTTCATTTCAAGGTTTATAAAGCCTAGTGCTGCCAAGTTCGGGATGTACCATGTACGATTGACTTTACGAGGTTTCATTATGTAACACCATGCACGTACATATAAATAGTAGCTAACGTAACTAGAGTGGAAATTACTTATTGCTGACCAGCAGCTAGAACACAATGGAGTTCATCTGGTTGCGTACATACTCGCGGTTGTCAAGTTCTTGACCAACTTCAGTCAGTTAGATTTACTTTTCCACTTTCATTTCAAGGTTTAAAAAGCCTAGTGCAGCCAAGTTCGGGATGTACCATGTACGATTGACTTTACGAGGTTTCATTATGTAACACCATGCACGTACCTACGTAATAAATGTTCGTAAAGACTCGTTTTCAGTGCCTGGCCTGCTCTTTGTGCGTATATTTGTGTATTTTCCGTAGTGGTTTTTATATTAATAAATTCCGTCCAATCAAAAACATCTATTCAAATTCATGTGATTGAAATTGACCAATTAAACATTACCTACAGCCGTTGCTAGGCAATAGGTACATACATTTATTAAATAAACATAAATTGACAATGACAGCTAACGTCAAATAATTTGTAGGTTATTTGCATATTTTCAAAAAAAAAAAAACGCAATAAGATTAAGAACTTACAGTTGAAGTAATTTATTTTTATTTGTGCGTTTAATTTTCCATTTATGTTTCTAGTACTTACCTACGTTAGGTATTTTTCGTATTTTATTGATGCCATGCTCTGTAAAATCCAAATTGGCAATTTCTTGTTGTCTGCCTGCGCGCTTCTCTGCCTGCGTTGCGTGAGCGTCTGTGAAATTGCTGTGTAAAAATTTCTTCAAAACAATTTCTGACAAACTGTATCCTTATTTTTCGCTTTAAAATTATTGTTCAATTTCCATGTTATCAATACCGCATTAGCCATGGTATATGTAAAATTTTTCAAATAAATTGCAAAATTTAATCGAAACAATCAATTTCTGGTTGTATGGGTCGATTTAGAAAGTTCATGCATGCTCCTCTACTCTAATGGATAGCAATAAAGACGACCAAAATTGCATCCGCCACCCGAACGATTGCCAGGAAATTGATTACGACAAAATTGTATTATTTGATAAATATTCAACAGTATTACACACACACACACACACACACACACACACACACACACACACACACACACACACACAGCACACACTTTTGTGTGTTCTTTGCTAATACACGAACGAACTAACATTATTTTATTGTTGTAGGTGCAGCACTTGAATAGAAATTGCACAAAGTGAAGCTGATTTTCAATTTTCAATTGTCGATACGATCAATCAATCAATCAATGGTGGGAAAATAACCGTCAGGAAGTTCCCGAAAAAAAACAACATTCGATTTTTCGTTTAAAGAATCTCAAATGCCTGTTGGGTGTCGCATTGCGATGAGGTGAAATTTGCACGACGATATAAGCATCATGGGACGATTTCGTGCCTTTTTCTTCATACAAATCTTCATCAAGTTGCACTTCTTCCTAAGCGCGCCGTCAGTTTTAGTTCAAGGACAAAGTGTAACCAAATTATGTCCGAATCAGGAAGCCATATTGCCTTGCCGGTGTTTGTTAAGAGGCAAAGAATACCAAGTTTGGTAAGTAAAGATGAGAAAAACATCCAAAAGTATCCAAAAGAAAAATTACTGGGGGCGCTTTCCATTGACAAACCGTAAATGCTCAGGTTTTTACACGGTGTTACGATATCGGAACGCACGCACTGATCGGATCTGTCAAAATGACCTACTTGTCACTTTGACGTAAAAATGACAGTGTTTTGTTGATTTAATAAATAAATTGCTTAGCAACGGCACGTAACGCATGCGTAAACAAACTAACGTAATTCATAAGTGCACAATAGATAGTGACGATTACTAATTTCAACGGTTTTGTGTCTCTTTAGGTGTTCACACAGCGATTTGCCGCGAGTACTTGACGGTCTAAAAGCACTAAGTCAATTCATAACCCATCCAATTGATGAATTAATATTGGAAAACAATAATCTACCGTCGCTGCCAGGGAAAGCTTTCCTTCCCTTAAAAGTGATGCGTCTAATGCTTCGTTTCAATAATTTGGAACGCGTCTCCAACGGATGGTTAAGTGGGCTGGAGGATTCCCTAATGGAATTGTTCGTAGTCGAACCAGACTTGCGAAGCCTTCCCGAAGAGTCGTTAAACAGTCAAAATGTTTTGGAAGCCGTCACAATTCAATCGCACACAATGAAACGCTTGCCCCAATTCAGCAGCCTACCGAAATTACGCTACATCAAAGCGGAAGGCTCAAATATTGTGGAACTCTCCCCGCGAAACTTCAAAAATTTGCCCAATCTCGAGAAAGTCCAAATTAGCGGAAGTGTGCGTCTGGAGAAATTGGAAGCTGGTTTGTTCCAAGACCTTCCCCGCCTAGAATTGATCAACATTTCATATTGTGGTGTTACGTGGATGCATCTAAGATCCATTTCTCGATTGCCCGCTTTGAAGCAGTTGTCGCTGGAGGGTAATAAAATACAGGATGCAAGTGTAATCGGACGCGCCGCCCGTGACCTACCCGCATTGGAGATATTAAAGTTGGACGACAATTTGATTGGTCAACTTGGGGAGGCGGCGTTTGTCGATTTGCCAAGTTTAAAGAGACTCTCTTTGAGCAATAACGAAATCGTCGAGTTGCTTAATGGTGCTTTCCACCGCGTGCCCGAATTGCGTACATTGGATTTGAACAATAATCGTGTGCGTCGTATTCATCCGGAAGCGTTTCTGCAACGAAGCGGGAGCGGAATTGAGGAATTGTTCATGACCAATAACGATATCTCGCATGTGGCCGAATTACGAGCTCTGCTTGACGCCCTGCCAAGACTCACTTTTTTAGATATGAGCTACAATAATTTGGAAGCAATTCCATTTGCGAGTCTACACGGACATTCTACCCTCGAATATTTGCGGTTGGACTATAACAAATTGCACATCATCGATCGGGAAGCTTTCCTCGGGATGCCGGCGTTGCGTGAATTGCGATTGAAGAACAATTCGTTGAGCGATCGGCTGGAGGCACCTTTCTGGAACCTTCCTGCGTTGAAGGGTCTCGATTTGAGCGGGAATTATTTTCGAAAAATTACACCGAGACTGTTGAGCAATGTACCCGAATTGCGCAAAGTCGATTTGAGCGGCAATCAAATTAATTTCATCGATCCATCTGCTTTCCTAATGACGGCCAATTTGGAACACGTTAATTTATCAACAAATGCTTTAGTAACACTGCATCCGGCCACGTTCAGGCATCTACTCAACCTGTACGAGCTGGATGTGAGCAACAATGAACTTTTGGAGTTCGTACCAGGTCTGCCTAGAGGTATCGAATACTTATTTATGTCGCATAATGCTATAACGAATATTCCGCATCAACCTTCACCGGATTTGGATCTGCCACAATTGAAAATGTTGGATTTGTCGTGGAACACTATCCAGAGAATTCAGACGGGAGTATTTCGAACGGTCCCTCAACTACGAAAACTCTATTTGGGTCGGAACGCTTTGCAAGGCTTAGATGAGAATTCGCTGAGCGGATTGAGCAAGTTAGAAGTTTTGGATCTGCGAGAGAACCGCATTTCCAAATTTAATCCGAACGTGTTCAAAGACAACAACGAACTCTTGGAATTGAATTTACGCGAAAATCGTTTAGACGTCCTCGTACCCGATATGTTTTTCGGCGCTGAAAATATTCGCAAACTTGACATATCTCGCAATCAATTGACCGAAATACATTCGGGCACTTTGGAGAACACTCGCGACCTTGAAGAGATGGATGCATCGCACAATAGTCTCGTGCATCTTCCTCCGGGACTGTACGGCATGAAGAAATTGCGGAAACTTGATCTCACCGATAATCGACTTAACAACATACATCCGGACACGTTGAGCAGCCTCAATTCATTGGAAGAGCTCAAAATGTCGCATAACTTTATTCAGACAATACGCCGTGGTGCATTTGACAATTTGCTGAATTTGAAAATTCTCGATTTGGACAATAACGATCTGCACGAAGTCGAATCGAAAGCTATTCATGCCCTGCCCCAATTGAAGAATCTCAAGTTGAGTCAAAATAAATTGAGGGAGATTCCGAATTCAGCGTTCAGCAACTTGCCATCACTGCAAACGGCTGAATTGCAGGAGAACGATTTGAAATTGATCGGCACGAATGCCTTTCACCACGTGCCACATCTACTTATGCTGAATTTAAGTCGGAATCAGTTTGTTGGACTTGAGGATGCCGGCTTGCGAAGTTTGCGGTCCTTGGAGATGTTGGATTTGAGCGATAATCAATTGGGGCAGGTATCTAGCCCGAGCTTAGCACGAATGGAATGGTTAGTGGAACTTCGCATGGATAACAATAAAATATGTTCAGTGCAAGGGGCTACTTTTAATGGTATGCCAAGATTGAGAGTTTTAAGTTTGCGGAATAACAAGATGATGAGTTTTCCCGAGCATGTTGTGCAGAAATTGCGAGGAAATATTGCTGTTCTGGATATTGACGGTACGTTCTGACACAGAAGGTTCACTTCATGTCTTTCGGCAGGCTTCGTTTGATGACCTTCAGCGTGTCAGCCATGTTGTGCGGATGTTGGAATTTGCGGGAAATTTGATTCTGCGATTAGCATTCAAATTTCCCGCAAATTCCAACATCCACACAACATGGCTGACACGCCGAAGGTCACCAAAATGTTCTAATCTTTAAATTTGCACTCGTTTTCTCCAGGAAATCCATTGGCTTGTTCGTGCAGTCTTCTCTGGTTGAGAGCATGGCTGCAGGAACAACAACTAATGGGACCTCGTTGTCTGGACGGATCGCTTCTTCGAGAGGTACGTTTATCGCGCCAAGAATGTCAATCGGAAGAACGACATAACGATCCAGTGGCACCAGGCTGCGAAGCGGAACTTCTCACGGCTCCGGGCACTTCCCAAGTGTATACACAACCGTGGCAGAATATACGCGAACCGACAAATAAAACGAAACATCAATACGACAAAAACCAATTGGCACCATCACCGGAAGAATCCGATTACTTTTACGACGAGTACGTTGACTATCCGTACAATGAAACGTTACTGCACCATTCGAATCAGAAACAGCACAACAAGAAATTTAGTTCACCGCATTTAACACCAGGTGACACGCCGGTAATCTACGCGGCGGCACGTAGGAACAAAACCAAAATTCCCGACACACCGAAAGGTGTTGTTGGCTCACCAAGCAGTAGTGGCTTCACGTTTTTTGGTCTGCCACTGCCCAGTCTAAATTTCAACAATTTGCTTGGCGCTGGTAGCAATCGAGTTGATAAGGGTAAAATGGCACCATCCAATGTGAAACCAGCCGAAGTAGGTGTTGGAAGCAGCTTAACACCGAATGCTGAACGAAAAACAGCAATTGTTAACAAATCACCATTGTTAACGAAACACAATCCTTTGCCACAGTTACCTCAAATTAGTAGACCACCACCTCCACCTGACATACCTGAAAGACACAGTATTATTGGAATGATGCCACCGTCACATCCGGAAATACATACAGGTGGGTTCATTCCTTTACTACCTGGTGCCGGTGGTTTCACTCCAATTGTTTCACCACTAGATGATGATAAAATAAAAGCATCACCATCCAGTTTAAGTCTAAAGAACAATTTCACGTTGTTGGGGAATGTTGAAAAAGTTAATATTACACGTCTCGGAAACATACACATTGATCCAACTAATCAACCGCACAGTGCACCGAGTTTGATCAGTAAGCGCGGACCAATTAGTCAAACACCACAAAGCACTACTTCTAATCCACCTAACTTTGGGTCACTTCATCCGGATTTAACTAGCGTCAGTACAGTATCTCCGTTAATGATAACGGAAGCAGAAGAAAAAACTGAGGTAATCACAAGCACAGAGCTGTCGGAATTTGAGAAGGAAGACTACGATGTGACTTCAGATGATTCAGAAGATATCAAAGAAGATACCATTGCTAAAGTAATTCAAGTAGAAAGCACATTAAAACCGCCCAATGTCCATACAAGTTCCCAAATTAATGATAATTTTGACGATATATTCAAAGAAGTTGTTGATGTGCCAATACTGGCAACACCTGCTTCAACAATAACGCCTCTAACGCCCAAAATGGTATCTGCCACAGCTGCAACTACAAATCCTTTACATTTAGCATCAACAGTTGCAAAGATAAGTGTTGAAGAAACAAGGAATGATACAGATTTGGAAACGTCGTATTCGTCTGCAAACAATTTCGATAAAAATGTAATAGGTACACCTCTTTCAGCACTTCTGGTACCCGGTGGGCAAATCACCCAAGACAAACCAGTTGGTCGGCCAAGTATAACGAAAGTCGTGAATCCAATATCAGCATCGTCGCCGTTGCAAAGCGAATTGGAGATTTCTTCAAGTGGAAATTTCGATTTTGATGATATTGTTGCTGATCATGATGATGATCAGTTAAGTCCAATGGCGCATAATCGCGAAACGAAACACGAATCTACGACAACCACTTCCACAGACGATATGAATTGGTATTTTGCAAATTACAATAAAACCAGTAATCTTGAGCCGTATGTCAGCAGTGGACTATATCCAAGTTCAATAGGAACAATGGAAAGTTCATCATTTTTATTCGTGACGTGTAGTTTTATGTTTGTAATGTTAAATGAGAGTTAGAGAGAGCTTTCAACATTTTGAAGTAGAATTATTGGGGCTTTGTGACACAAGCCGCTAGGCGAGTGTCGTAACCATCCGAGTGAATTAGAACAATAATACACGAGTTAAATACTATACTTTATCCACGACTATCCAATTATGTCTCAAATATTCCATGACAATCAGTTGCTTAATGGATATCATCATTTAAATCATTGACGGTATCCATGGAATAATGGACTCATTATTCCATCGATACGTCAGTTTGTTGTCATTATTCCATCGATACCAACAAAGTCATTTGGAGGTTATATGTCATATTGACACATAATTGAATTGTTGTGGATAAAGTATAGTATTTAACTCGTGAATTATTGGTCTAATTCACTAGGGTGGTTACCCCAATATGGCCAATAATACACTAATTGAATAATATACTAATTATCCACGACTATTCAATTATGTGTCAAATGATTTTGTTTGGTATCGATGGAATTATGAATGATAAACACGTATCGATGGAATTATAACTCAATTATTCCATCAATACGTCATAATACAATGATTTAAATAATGATATCCATTAAGCAACTGATTGTTATGAAATAAAATTGAAATATAATTAGGTAGTCGTGGATAAACTGTTATTGTTAAATATCTAGTCGTTAAAACATGGAAATACATTTTTTTGGAATGAGATTGAATCAGAGAATTTCTAACTAATACCGTTGACTGAATAATATAAGAAGACTGGCAAGTGCCTGTAAACTAAAAGTTTCAATACAGACCGCGTCCCTTTGCCCAAATGATTTTTGCTACTAGTCGACGCTGCAGTGTCGCTTTGGCATTTTTACAGTTCTTTCAACTTGGGGTGCATTTTAAAACAAAAGCTGCTACTTTAGCAAGTAAATTAACAATATTGCCCCTGTCATACTCAATCAATGTTAGGGTCTGTGAAAGGGGACCCTTTTCGAGCAAAATGGGAGCCCGATCCTCCCCGCTCATACTCAAAAAGTCTAGGTAGGTTTCAGGGAGCGCACTCTGCCGATTCTAGGTACATTGGAGCTTCACTTACGTCCGTATACTTGCCAGTCTTCTTCTATTATTCAGTCAACGCTAATACGAATATAAATTATCGAAAACTAGTTTCAAGCAACCAGCATGATACTCAGATTTATGCAAAATATTTGAAGCTAATGTAAATAAATTAACGTTAATTCGT
>JARJEB010004403.1:0-29323 GCA_030264535.1 Liometoxenus newtonarum
GCCCCCCTGGGGTTAAATAGAAAAAAGTACTATTGGGGGGGGAACCATGAACCAAATTTTAACAAACCTGCCCCCCCCCCCCCCCCCCGTGGTAAATAGAAAAAGTAAAATAGTGAGGTAAGACAGTAGCAAAAACTAGCTTGTTCTCATTGACTGGCATTGAATTCCAAATCATTTATTTAATGCAAGCCTCTAAATACCTCTCTATGTCAACCGTATTAGTAAAATTGAGCGCCATCTACAATTAGTTTTACAGACCAAATAAATTCCAAAAAAATTTAGTGAATTCGTTAAATTAATGTTTTTAAACACGCAAGGAGAAAAGTTTTAAAGCGTGACAACTCAATTAGTAAATTAAAATTTGTTTTGCTTCCTATAGGTATTTACCATATTTGTAGTAAAATTCAGCGCCATCGACAATTAGTTTTTAACTGCCAATTTCGTTAAAAAGTTTTAACAGGTATTATAATTGCTCGATTATTTATTACAATAAATAACGTGCGTCGGATTAGAATACTTTTTGGCGCGTATCAGAAAGCAACGCCAAGTCACGAGCAATTTCAAAATTTTCATGCTGCATCCTACATGCGCACTTACAACCAATTGATAACTAAATATCTACAATACATAGGCGCCGACTTTTAGAAATTGTGTGGGTTGCACATTGTTGCACATCTTCTCCTCTCCTCGGTATATTTTCACATAGTTAAAAATAATGTCTGTTTGGAGTATGTTCCTGCCTGAGTTGCCAATTGCTACACATAGATTTTGCCGTGGGTTTTGCTTTGCTACCCACAAGTCGGCGCCTATGCTACAATACCTCGAAATCTATACAGATTGGAACAATGTTTACTGCGAATACATGTTCACAACTATTGTACACTTGGCACACATATTTTACTACTTTGTTTTGTTATCGGCGCAAAATACGCATTACATACACACAAAAAAGGAATAACATTACTTATACTCATGAATTATAAACGCGTTTTTAATGTCTAGATGTAGATATTTCCAACCTTGAAGACCTACCTACACACTTAATAATTTCAGAAATAGTTGCACGAACGTGTGATGCAAAGTATAAACAAACACCGCATATTATACATATATCTACTTAATCCGACTCTGATGAATAAAATGCATCTGTCTGTCTTGTCTCATAAGTCAAGCGATTTTTCTGATGATTTCCATCTAGCAAGCACATTTGCCAATTTCTAATTAAAGCACATTAAAATCAATATCTTTTCATTTTTGCCGCGTGTTTGTCCTTTTCCTTTTTTAATTATCAAAACAGAAGTTATTATGGTTTCAGGTTTGTATTGTTGTATGTTTACAACATTAAACCCGAAACTATATAAACTAAACGTGTTCGCGTCTATATAACAATAACGGTTGCATAAATACAAATATTTTACATACATTTATACAATTGGTTTCTATTGCTAGCTCCTGTTAACGAACTTATATTTTCATTTTGTTGATTACATTTTAAGTACATTACTAGATAGGAGCCTGCCACCAGTGACACCAGTGCTCTCTGCGGAGAGTAGACAAACTATTTGTGCGCCACCTGTGGAGAATAAGTGAACTAAAAAACCTTTACTAAAAAGTAAATATCTGTAAATTGTGCTCAATTTTTGAAGAATAGGCGGAGAATGTCGAGGTTTTAGTTCACCTGTTCCCCAAATGGAACAATTTACAGGCTTCTACTTTTGAGCACAATTTTCAGATTTCTTCTTTTTAGGTGGCGCGTAATTAGTTCGCCTACTCTCCGCAGGTGGCTGGCAGTGAACCGGCTAATGCTATCTACTGTTATTTTAGTTTTAGTTAATCATTGTCGCAGTATCATTTTCAATTTTTGCGAATTGATAGGAAAGTTTCTTGATTTTGTTGAACGTTGAACTGTTTCAATCATCAATGTAAGGCCAACACAATCATTGATATTAAATAACAATGGCACTATTATTATCAATTGTTACGAAGCGAAGCGACGAAGTGCGTCTCATTGTTACAAACATATAATAAAACCAAAGCGATAAGAACGCTCTAAATTTAAATAATTGTATATTTCCGTTACATGCTAGCCTCGCCAGTGGGTAAATAGATCACTTAATTGTTCATTCTTATATTTCAAATAAAACTTCTTGTTCGCACTTTCGAGCTGATATCATCTATAATGTGACGGAAAATTTTGAACTAATTATTATTATTATATTTCAAAGATTTTGTTTTATTTATAGTTAAGCATACGAATTGGTGTGCTTGGAGGTGTAGATGTAGGTGTATGAGGAATTCAAATTCGGAACAGCACTATTTAAAAATTTAAATTTTGTGGAGGCCCTTAATGCGTGGAGGCCCTAGGGCCATGGCCCCATCGGCCCTGCCTATAATACGTCCCTGAGGATAAGTCTGCAGTTACAAGAAGGATAGATTTACTTTTACGTTAGCAGTAACTTTGCTTTGACTAGTCACTAGCCATAAGAATGAGTCAGCCTACGTGCTCAAGAAAACGTGCGCATTTTCAATTCCATATCAGTAGCGTATTCAGGACCGGGCCATGGGGGTTCATCCCCCATATTTACCATTTTTGCTAAAAAATTGTTATTTTTAAAGTTTGTGTTTGTAATGTATATGTATTTGAAAGAGCGAATGGGGAGGTTGTAACCCCCATACCCCCCTGAATACACCCTGTTCCATATATATAGTTTTGTCTCCTTGTTTGCTTATGACGTATGATGAGATTTCTTACTAAATAGATTCAAATCTATGCACTGAATTTTTTAAACAGAAAACGTCAATTTGGCTTATTTATTTAGCAGCGTTTTTTTTTTGCAATCTATTTACTTTTAGTTGGATGCGTTTCAAATGATTTCGTATCAGTTCCGTTCTACGTAAATCGAACGTATTTTTATCGTATTGACGTTTACTCTGAGAGTGGAAAGACATAAAAATTTATTATACCTTTGAGTTACACGTATTGATTGTGTTTATTGGCGAAATAGAAATAATTTGATAAAACTAGTACTTATACTAATTCGCTTTGTTTTATTTATTATTAGGTGGAACAGAGAGATGTGCCCGGAATCGATTGCGCTTACCTCGCAATGGACACCGAAGAAGGTGTTGAAGTTGTATGGAATGAAGTGCAGTTCTCCGAACGTAAGAACTTCAAAGCGCAAGAAGAGAAAATCCAATTGGTGTTCGAAAATCTCACGCAACTTGAACATCCAAATATCGTGAAATTTCATAGATATTGGACCGACACACACAACGACAAACCTAGGGTAAACTTTTAACTATATATTTTTTTTATAGTAGTCGTATTAATTTCATATTTATTCATTCTAATTAATTTAATTGTATAGGTCATCTTCATAACGGAGTATATGTCCTCTGGTTCACTGAAACAGTTCCTTAAACGTACCAAACGTAACGTGAAACGACTTCCATTGCAAGCCTGGCGACGATGGTGTACGCAAATTTTATCAGCATTAAGGTAAATAGAGATTTGAATTCAATCTAAATTGATTTTTGTCATTTTAAACTTTCAACAAACGCCTATTGTTTTGGTTTAGTTGTTGTTTATTTATTATTATTATTATTATTATTATTATTAAATAATGATGTGCGATAACCAAGTTTTATATGAAGATAGCATTACGTTGTAATTTGAAATTTGAACGTGTGTTATGATGATAAAATTGTTTTAACTCAATTATGCAACATAGATATTTGCTTCCCGATCAACAGGCGAAGGAGACTTCCAGGCAAAAATAAGCCGAAACGCAAAAAGGTTGAACTTGAATTGAATCATAAGCTACTTTTATAATAAAATAACCATGCTTAATTTTTAGGTACTTGTAAGTTTATTAACTATTAAGTATTTAGTATTTAAGTAAGGTGCACTCACAATGAAATTTATATATGTCACGCATTCACATGACTTTGGTTTGGTTTTTCTTGAAAATACTACAAATAATATCTATCGTTAATTAAAAGAGTCATGTGGATGTTGAATTTACAATTTTTATTTTTTTGTATTAAGTACATAATCTCCCAATGATCACACAACATCACATTTGGGACAGCGGAAAGGTAAGTGATCGAGCGTGCGACGATTGTCGGCTTCTCTTATTACTTCTTACTAAACTTATTTAATCAAATATTATGCTTTTCACTCAATTCGAAAAAAGAAATAAATAAATAAAACAAAAACCGAATCATAAAAAGCGGAAGTTACAAAAAAAAATACGTTTGCAGCAAAGTTTGGCCAACCTGAGTCAGTACTATGATCTGCAGTATGTTTTCTTTCCAGTTATTTGCATTCCTGTTCACCACCGATCATCCACGGAAATCTGACCTGTGATACCATATTTATTCAACATAATGGGCTCGTCAAAATTGGATCAGGTAAAAACCACAAAACAAAATAAATCCAGAATAAAAAATATCTCTATATAGTTAACAAACAAAACATATAACAGAGCAAAAGTAATAAATGAAAAATACATATAAATAAATATAAATATGATCGATTGCCATTGACATTCATTTTTGCAAATTTGTTAAAATCAATGTCGTTAATATTGATTTATATAATACATATGACGATGGTTGACTTGAAAATGGTTTGTGTCGAAAAGCAATAGAAAAAGTCGATTCAATTTTATAGCCGACGACGTTATCGGATTTTTCTGATCGATTGTTACGCGCAACGCCGACTTCTGTAATTCACCATTACAATTTGCATTCGGTGCGATTTTAATGAAAATCGTGCGCGATATTAGTGCAACTTGTTCTGGAATGAATTTAGGAAACATTGGCGTTGGGTAGACAAGAAACAAAATCGAACGCGTCACGTTAATCTATCTTGGATCATTTAATGCTGACTGAACGCTTCACACATTTCTATGCATCCCTTTATGCATTTCTAATGTGAGCATAATTGATTGTGGTGGTGCACAATATGTGGGAAGAGCGATGAACGAATCCAATGTTCTTCGATGTTCGGCCCTCATCGAAAATGCGCCAGGACAGATATTCTGTAAAACGTGGTGATTTCCTGCTTGATTCTTAACAGTTCTCGATAGAATTTTGCAAATAACCGGTGACAATGTTGATTCAATTATTTTATATTCTGTCGAGGGCTGTTCGACAATCGGTACGGTTAAAAACGTGCGTCGTCGGCATGTTTCACATTCGTTGTGTTTATAAAATTTTATAAAGCGTTATCTTTTCGTTTTCTCTAGTGGCCCCTGACTCGATACACCATCATGTTAAAACGTGTCAAGAAAACATCAAAAATATGCATTTTGTTGCACCCGAATATGGCAGTAAGTACTTAATTACATTTGAGGCTTTTAAATTTAAGTTCAGCTTCAGTTTTAGTGTAGTAGATTTGATTTTAGTCGTAGTTTCGAGTCGTATAAATGTTATTTTATTTATTGTTAGCTTGGCTAGTTAGTTCTTAGTGGTAGAAAAGCCTCAAACGTTCGCCATACACTCTCTAACATGGTTTCTATGTTCTCTTTGTTCACTACTAGCTATTATGGGCCCGGCGATTGACATCTATTCCTTTGGGATGTGCGCTTTGGAGATGGCTGCTCTCGAAATCCAAGGGAATGGTGATTCAGGCAACCTTGTCACAGACGAGAACATCAATCGCACCATCGATTCGCTTGAAGACACTCACCAAAAAGACTTTATTCGTACGTGTTTGAATAAAAATCCCACGAAGAGGCCTACTGCACGAGAATTACTTTTTCATCCTTTACTATTTGAAGTGCACACTATGAAATTGCTAGCTGCGCACGCATTAGTCAAAAGTGCTGGTGAGATTTTCGTCTTTTTTTTTTCAATAAATTATTCATTGACCAATATGATTTTTCAATTTTAGCTAACATATCTGAAACAGTAACAGATGAGTTAATGCAGAGATTTTACGGTACCGATGCTGTGATTGCGGAAATTCAACATAATAGTCAACAGACAACGGTGCAAACGAAAATGGCCGATGTGCCTGCAAGTGAAAAACTGGAAAAGTTTATAGAAGATGTCAAGTATGTTCCACTCTTATTCTAACTAATTAAAAGTTGTGAATATGATTGTCGGTTTATTCATAGAAACGGAATTTATCCCCTGACTGCTTTTGGTGCTAAACAACCCCCGCCGGCAAGATCGCGTGCGATATCGCCCGAGATGGCTGTGTCAGAGAAATCTGTAACGCCCGAACCTACCGACGTCGAAACACGGAAAATCGTGAGCATGATGTGCATCGTTAAACCCTTAGAAGTTAAGACTAAAGAAGAAACTGAAGAGATAACGGTACTTAATTAATTATGATTTAGCAATTTAATGTTACAGCACAGCTATCAAGAGGAAACGAGGATGCTGCCCAAGAGAATCATTTTATTAATTCAATTAGTTGATGCAATTAGCTAAACATGTGTATTAATTACGTTTACATTTTAGTTAAGGATAGTACTCAGGATGGATGATAAAATGAATAGGGCGCTGACTACAACATTGTCACAAACAGATACACCTATGGCACTTGCTCATGATTTAGTTCATTACGGTTTTATCAATGAAGTAAGTAGTTTTCTCAGTCTGATTTTGTTAAACTTTGTTACAGTGATGGCAAGCCGGTTTGCACCGATGCAAATATACACGGTTTGCACCGTGTACCCAATTTGTGCATTCATCATTGCACCCGGTGTATTGGGTGCATAAACGTTTGCGCCCAATGCAAATGCCATCACTGTTTTGACTGTACTACCAACCATATTCCTAGATATGCAAAATTCCCCAAATTTCTTTGTTAAATGTGTGTTTCTACATTTTAGTCGGATCAAGAAAAGGTTGCGAGTGCAATAGAAGAAACAGTACAGAATAATTCCGGTCATAGTAGTCCAACGCATAACTTCCCATACCTGCCTGTAACAACTACAACAGCTACGGCTCAGCTGTGTCAATTGTCTTCGACGCCGTCATCGCTGGTAACAGCCGTCACATCGACGCCCACGCAAGTGCCCATGCACTCCACTAGTTAGTAGATACTGCCACTTATTCCTTTTATAATTATTATCCTCTTTTTTAAATAACAAAATAAGTTCTACTACAGACAGTGTCTCGAAAAAAATGAAATGTAACAAAATAATATGAAAAACTTCGGATGGTGGAATGATTTTGGGCTATAACGAACGTAAATTAATCGAATCCTAAACATCTTATTAATTCTTAATTTACGGAGTAATTTAAAGTTGATAAAATTGACCCCAAAGAAAGAACGTTTAAAATTATAAAATTATTTGCTTTGAAAATTAGGCCAAAAACATTCTCCAAGAAGTTTAAACAGGAAATACTATTAGGTGTGCAAGATTGGATTGGATTGCTTCAACAAATAATGATATCCAATGCAGATTACGCCTAAGAGCTGGGTAAATTCTCTGATAGAAGACTTTTAGGATCGAAGACTGTAATAAAAAAAAATGCTGGACATTGATAGAATAGGTGTGCTAGTCATGTGACCATACGTTTATCTGTGATCAGAGCTCCAATGACACTGGACTGTTTTATTATTAAATTTATCAATAGGTATCATGATATATGCATATGTATATATGTGATCTGTAATATCATCGTATAATTTTTTGAGAATCTGTAAGAATAAAGCCGAATAATACTGAATAGGATAAAACGGAAAGACAGGAATAGTTAGTTATAAACGCACTGGAGCCCTGCAAAGTGGCCTATTATTTTTATTCTCAAATCATAATCATTATTTTTTCTGTCGAATCAATTTGTTTGATCGTGTTGCTGAAGAGAGTAATCATTTTTTAAGTCCTAAACGGATCAGAAGTGATTTAAGAATAAAAATAATTGAGCGTTGTTAATTTAGCTTCCGTTCTTAATAATGATACAAAGTAGAATCGATAAACTACTAAATTAAAGATTATTTGAAGAAAATAAAAAAATACTCGTGTTGCAAATGTATTATGATTTGCCCCTTTGAGACTGATGTAATTTTTAATGAATCTTTAAGCGTTAGAAAAAGAAACCAAGAAATTCACTAACAACTAAAACGAGATAACAATTGTAGACTGGAGGTAAAATGCGATAAAACACACTTAATTTTGTAGTTCAGGACCAATTATAATGACTTGTGTTGCGATGCGACGTATTGAGTTTTAACTTTTTGTTTTATTTTTAATTAGTTTTTTCTTTGCAATGATTTCACACGTATATGAAATTGTAGGCGAAAGAGGGAAAACAATATCAATTGGAATTGACTTGTTGATTATGGCTGTCGTGAGGTACCCTCTAACTTGGCAAAACAGGGAATAATTCAATCGTCTTATCGAACTAATTTAATAGGAATTAAAATTATAACTTATGTATACCTTATCTTAGGAAACTATTCAGTAGAGTTATTTGCTTAAATTTACTATCAAAAACAATTGCCCATGCTTTAATTATTTAATTCCAGTTAATTCTACATTGTTTCCCGAGATAATAACGAAATTCGCTATAAACAAGTTTTGATTATTGTAATTAGGCCAAAGTCTATTTGCTCTTCACTTCTTAAATATTATAAATTGTATTGAATTTTATTTATTCGTTAAACTTGTGAAAGCAAAAAGTAATTGAAATTGGATATTTGTTGGTATAGGATAATGACGATTAGACAATGAAGGTAAAATTAGAAATGCGCTGGAATGCAATGTAAATGTAAATATTATCGAAAACTAAAACTAAGGATAAAAAATAATTTTTTACTGAAATACTGATCATATAGTAAAATATTAATTACATCACAAGGAACATTTAGTTACATATTATCTTGTCTTGTATACTTTAATATCTTTGTGAAAACTAAATAATGAGGCTTATTAAATGTTGGACGAAATGTAAGAGAAATTATTGGATTGGGAATGGTAGAGGACCTCCCCCGTGTGATATTACGCTCAAAAAAGGATATGCGAAAAGTCTGGTTGCTTGAATTTGTTCATATACATACATATATTATAATTATAGATAGTCAATAACTTTAAGTGCGTTCATTCTGATTCAATTTACCTACTTTAAGTTGTTGTTTTTATTTCTGATGATAGTCCCATATTTATATCCATATTTAATCGACGAGTATAATATGAAGCATCAAACAAACACTCGATTTTTGAATCGGACGACATAAAACAACATTTCGTTGATGTTCGGAGTTGTTATTTAGTCTATTTTTATTATGAAAAAAAAATGAAGCGAAAAGTTGAAAAAAAAACAAGTATCGTATATAAATATACAAATATTCCATTTTTATTGCAGCAAGCTTTATGATAATTAAGCGAACAACTTCACTGTGCCCCTTAATGGAATCATAGTGACAGTTACAATGTATTTATAAAAATGAAATAATAATATGTATAACTGCTCTTCCTCTGTCTCTGATTCGGAACAACTGATGAAGAACTTAGAGATATATTATTTTGTTAATAATCAAAAGGATGGCTGAAAAACACACACTGGACATTCAAGATCCACCATAACTTGCATACACATTGGAATAATATGAAAACGTATAATCTATAGTTTTATGTTTTATTTAATTATTTTATATACCATATATATTTATGTTTAACTGATTCTATTTTTCCTTTGTATTATTGGTTGTTCCCACCAGCAAAAACCATTGCTCATATTGAGCGTACCAGCTGATAATAATATTTTAAATCGAAATTAACTAAGTGAAAATTTCAACAAATTCTGCAATGAAATGCTATAAGACTTGCATTTATGCTTCTGCCAAACACAACTGTTGCTGTTTTTTCTTTATTCAATATCGGAAATTAATATACAAACATCAATGAGAAGAAATGAAATCTATCAACAAGCATGCGCGTAACAATTTTCTTAACAACTTTATTATTAAATTACTGGAACGTTATTTGCAAACTAATTTGGCACTACTTGTTTCTTTCGAGAAGTAACTAATTGAATTTGATTGATTAGCCTAGCTAATGAAATTTATTTATAATTCTAATATGAACGGCTAGTGATATTTATTTCCGATATTATCGATTTATTTTAATGTAGATAAGTTACGTCAATATGATTGTATTATATATTATAGTATCATATATACACAAGGCTGTTTTATTGTATACCTTATTTAAGTAAATATGCAATATGGCCAATTCAATTGTTGTCTATTTTATTGGGATAAATTATAATCAATATTTTCTTGTATGTCTTCTTTGTGTTATGTTAGGCTTCAATCATGAAACTACGGTCTCCGAGCGTAGCAGCAGGGTGCCCCTCTGGTCTGGTCCATTTTTCTGCAAATCGTTGGATTTTGAAATGGAAAGTTTTTCGCAACTTCTACGATGTGGGATTGCACGTCCTTCGTGGTGCAGGTCATTTTTTTTCCTGTTGACTCTAGAATTCTTCGATTTGGGAGTATTCCATTTCACTGTGTACCTTCCAACAAGTGCTGCAATCTGAAAACAGAAAAGAAACAATATTAAATTGTAACAATTTCCCATTTCCCACAAGTAGATGTCGCTTCTCATTAGGAGTGGTGCAATAGGCGTATTTTTTTTGTAACTAACTTTTCTGACGATTTAAAGTGAAAGTTAAAAAATTGTGGTGGGGACCATGTGCACCATTAGTTTCACGAAACCGTTTCTTTGCTTTTACTTTAACTCGCCAGAAAAGTTAGTTACAAAGAAATACGCCTAATGATTAGAAACTCTGAGTGACACTTTTGTGACTCAAATCGCTCCAAAGCTGTTCGGGTATGAACAAAGGAGTGAAGAGAGCGACGCCGAATGCATTTGGGTACAGCAGTCATCAAACTGTCTGAGTGGAGTTTAAATAGAGTTAACACCACATGCACCACCTCGGAAGGTGGTGCATGAAGTGGTGAAGTGGTGCAGTTTCATCTTTCAATGGAATTTTGAATTTTTAGAGGAGAAAGCACGCGCTAATCGCGAATCTGTTGTCTAAAAATAATTTGAATTAAATTTAATTTAAATTGGTTTTATAAAAGTTTTTATTCATCCGAGCCACCTAGTCGTGTCAGTACCCCAGGGCGTACCTAGAACTTTTTCCGCCCGGGGCGGTCTCCAAGTTGCAAATATTCGAAATCATATATTAATTCATAATTCGTGGAAATCGAATAGTAAACTTATGAAGTGAACAAGTTGTTTTTACAACTATAACTAAATATAAAAAATGCCGCCCCAAAATATGTGCCGCCTGGTGCGGATCGCACAAAACATGTTATAACTGAAAAATCGGCACACATAAAAATAACACATCATATTATTTTAATCCTTACGCAATGCATTTGAATAGGTTGCATGAAGCATTCTTGCAGTTGTATTTGTGGTGACATCTTGTGTCACAATTTTGTCATAAACGTGAGGGCGCATCGACGTCAGGGTCAAGATTCAAGTTTTCTTACGCAGAATTATTTTTGGCTGAATTTGGAGCTGTTGTAATTTTGAATATTTAATCAATTACTTGTTTACTACATAATTTTAAATATACATTACCGCGGTTAATGTGAAAATAACAGTTGTGTAACACTTATCCTAACCTAACTCTCCACCTTTGGCTGCCCCGCCACAGCTGGCGCTGTACTCGTACAAACAGTTAGTAGGTCTTTTAGATGTAGTTCAAATGCATGAATGGATTTTCTTGTACCACAGCTCTTGAACTTCGCGCTCAAAACTGCTACTTTGCGTCATCCGCATTGGGTCGTTAATAAGGTGTATTACACAACTTTTTCTGAAAATATCATAAATAAACTAGTAATGAACAAGGGCTTAAGCGTCACAAAACGAGATGATTAGAAAAAAAAAATAATTTCCGGAGGCAATTTTACTTTCCGGTCAAAATTTTACTTCAGTGCTACCAACAGACGTACATTTTCTTGTCTTTCTATTGTAGTTGAAATTTGTTTTAGGCAGTAAACTGGAAATTGTTTCAGCTAACTTCTTCTGGTTAATTACCCAAGATTATATGATCCTGAAATATTTTTAAAAATTAGGGTAAATAAATAAAACATTCAACGCATAAAATGGAGAGAGCTTTACTTGTGTAACATAGCTGACATGACACGTAGTATCTATACATATATGGGGCTGAGTATTATACACTAACAGACATATGAAATATATACAGATGTTTCAGTACTGAGAGCGGGACACCTTCTACGGAAAGGCATGGAACAGAACAAAATTAATAACTCCCAGCTAGGGGAGCGGGGACACGAGATTCAGTCAAGCATTTGTTAACAAAAGGCCGCGCCAGCGCGGGGTGGCGATGCGGGGCGCCAGCGCCTTATTGCCGCACTCGCCACCACTGCTGCACCTTTTCGGTCAGCTTCTTACAGAGGCCCACCATCCTCCGTCACATCGGAGCCTCCTCACCCTCTTCGACCGTTACTTGGAACCGGATGCCCGGTTTTTGTTGATCAGGCCCTTCCTCTGAGGGCGGACTTGGCGGTATCATGCTCTGGTACCAATCACGGTTCTCTTCCAGCGTATCCAAGATATCTTGTGCATCTGGGTGGACCAGATCGGCCCATGTCTCCCACAACGGATGTACAATGTAGTCGATGAACCCGACCTGAGACTTTTCGATGGTTGCCGAATGTCGGTCGCACATCGGACTGATGTCCATCTTAGCTTCACGCTCGCGATCTCCTTGTTGAAAGAATTCCTCCATCAGCAGTTCCACCCAGCGACTGTACAAGGACAGCGGTTTGGTCGGATTACTCAGATCGGCGCAATGCACAAGATTCTCGAGCACCTGAATACGATCGGTGTAGTTGTCCAACAAGAGCACTCCAGAACCGGCGACCTTCTTGGTTTCGACCATAGTCTTCAGGTCAGCAAGGAGACTCATGTGCTTCGACATATCCGTGCTCAACACCATATCGATGACCATCTTCCTCAACGTTTGGCGTTGTTTCTTGCTCAAGTTGGCGAATATGTCGCATCCATCGTTTGAAAGGAGCTTGAATGCCACCGCCAAATGGTGATTCTCAAGCACACTCTCATCATTATACATCAAAGCTAATTCGGAACTGGAGTTGATTAAAAACTGATTGGTGAGGCCAGGATGGTCGACGTCGTGAATGCAGGCGGCGAATAGGGCGGCTGTTATTTCTAACGGGGTGAATACAGATTCTAATGCGGGGGTATTAAGCAACACATGGGTACTCTGAGTGACGTCGGCCGCGTGCAGCGAATTGTGGAACGGGTTGTCCTTGACGTAGTGATCTTCCAGGGTCATCATAAATGTGATGAACGTCTTGGGTTGTATCAGCATCTGCTTGAGGAGGTCACGCGACGTAAACGTGGTGTACGCAACACACGTCAACGGCCTGCCGTTGCTCAGCTCACCGATGCGGAATATTTCCACACCCCATCTCTCAATCTCCACCAGACTTTTCCCGAGTTCTTCCTCCTGCGGCGTTTCCACGCCGTGCACAGGCAGTTTTTCACCGGTGAAGGAATTGGTGTGACACAATGGTTTGCGAACGCCAGATATTTGCGACATGGTCGAGTGGGCGCCACGCGGTCTCTCTTTGCGCGGCGCAGCTTTTGACACGGCTTCGCTGTCTTCATCGATGCGTAACGATGGTATGTCCAATTCTTGTTGTTTATCTAAAACAATTCGATCGATTAACATATTACCGTCAACATGCACCACTTGAAACCATCAACTTACCCAAAAATGTAGAGCAGATATATTCCGAAATTTGATTGCCGGATTTACTGGACTCGGAGAAATGAGACAATTCCTTATTCAGCATGCGCTTGAACTGAAACACGTAACAAATAAACCAAAGATTAGAAGAACCATCATCATCAAGTGTTTATTATTTAGAAATAAATGAGAAAGTGTTAGGAAAACTATGGGATCGTTTTAGTTGCCAACATGAGCTACCGTTTCAAAGCTATCGTTTCAAAGTAAATACCATAAATTCATCAACCAAACTAAGATTAAATGAGCTTAATTCGAAATTAAACTACACCGAATTATAGTTAAGTTTTCATCGCCCACATGTTCGAATATAAGTAATGCGCATTTTAAGTCAGACCAATACAGCAGTTGACAAGCAAACAAAACACTAAAAAATGCGCATAGCAATTATGTTACCGCGCGTTATTATCATCGACCTACACAAAATATTATTGTATACCTTATGCTTACGTCGAAATTATTTAAACCATTTAAAACAGATCAAAAACTACAAAAACAATGAAGATATTTGCATATAACATAATAAGTGTTCAATTATTTAAT
The DNA here is from genome assembly GCA_030264535.1 of Liometoxenus newtonarum. Taxonomy (NCBI): domain Eukaryota; kingdom Metazoa; phylum Arthropoda; class Insecta; order Coleoptera; family Staphylinidae; genus Liometoxenus; species Liometoxenus newtonarum. The sequence goes on from JARJEB010004403.1 coordinate 14,323, forward strand.
TTGCAAATGAATAAATGCGCACTGAGCAATTCTACAGTAAAAATATAATGGCAATTAAATTTATTAAAATATTCGGCTTATGCAAATTTAGAATAGAAAATAAGTTTTCCATTTTATATGACTAAAATCACGTAGTTTTTACTTGGAACTATTTCATCTCATTAATTTAGCAATTTATGTTTCTTAAAAAAATAATGTCTACAAGTTATTGTTGTTTATATGTAAATTTATAGAAAATGTTAAAATACATGGAAATACTTATCGTTTCAATAAAGCATTCTCAAATAAAATGGTATGTAATATTCCTTGAACAGAAATGCTTAGGCTACTCCCTAATAGAGCGCGCACTTATTAAATAGAACATTTCTATTGGTCCATTCATATATTCCGCGCTTTTTAAGGAGCGGCTTAACTATTTGTATTTAAGAAATGCATTCAGTCAATATAAAAAACAGCTTTTTGGAAAATTAAGTTAATTAATTCAATAATGTTTCTTTGCCGTCAAATTGTATGTACTGTTGCAAAATTTAAATTATTACGTACAAAATTAACTTGATTACGGAAGTTAAGCACAAATATACAAATCTTCTATTTTCGTCAAAGGCGCTAATCAAGCAAATGTAATTAGCACCAGTGCAGAGTTTATTCTTAACACTTTTTATATTTCCTATGTAGGTACCTACGTCATAAATATGTTGTCATTAGAAAATAGTAATTAGAAAATAATTTAATCGAAAATACAAATATGATAAATTAGAACTGGAAATAAGAAACTACAAAGAAGGAAAGAGAAATATAAACATTATAAAGAAAAATCAAACAACCGGAAGTTTTCAACGTTGCCTAGACTTAAATTTAACAATATTTCTTCATGCCCATATACGGATAAGTATTTATTATGAATAACAGTACAATTATGGATAACTGTCTATGTTTTTTAACTTACTGCTAATGCACGGGGAGTCTTCGAACTTATTACTTTATTTAATAAGACAAGACGCAAGTAATCTAAATAATAATATAATGATAGGAAATAATGTTGAAATGATTTACTTAAGAGAGAATGAAGTAGAAAATTGCATTCAATTTCAATGATGTGGGTACATACATAATATAAAGTTATACTTTATGTGCACATTACGTTTGAAGAAACGCAATTTGAATGATTAATTAATAAGGTCAGTCAGCAGTTAAGTTTTTCTTCTTGTTTTTGCTACTGTTCGTTGTGGTCATAGGCGCCTCGTCGACTTTTAAAAATTATGTGGTTTGCACACTCACATTACTTTCCCCTCTCCGACCGCACTTTTCACAGAGATATAAGTCTATAGAAATTTGAATTTTGTATCAATCGCTTCCCTCTAGGAATATTACAGATCTCGAAAAGAATGTGTGCCTGGTGGGTTGCTTGCTATGCACCTTATAGTTTATGCAGTCGGTTAGTTGCTCGTGCCCCCCTTGTTACCCACAAGTCGGGGCCTATGGTTGCGGTCACCTGATGCTAATAATTTACAATTATTTGTTAATAAAAAAATGTGCATTTTTATTAACATTTACACATTCCCGTTTGTTTGTATTAATTTATGGTAATACGACATGACTTCCTTTGTTACAATTAAAATATATGCGAAAAGTTCATGAAAAGGGTTAACTTGAAATGAGTCAGAAAATATTGTAAATTTATATTTGAAAATGTGTAATTGTAATTTCAATGCTTCTAACAGAAAATGTTTAAATTTGGCTAGCAGAAAATGAAACAACCTTCAATTTGAATATTCATCGAAACACTTTAACAAATTATTTCGCTGTCAGTGAAATACGGAGCCTTCTTAACTTAGAAATATAATTAAGAAGCCTCAGTATTTCACTCACATGATAAAAAATTTGAATATTGAAAAACGTTGAATATACAAATGTATATTCGACGTTTTTTGGATATTCAAATATTTTATCATTGAAAACACATATTAATATTCCAACTTTTAACTACTTGAACTTGAATTAATTGAGTTTTTTGCGAAAAGTTTTCCTGTTAAAATAGAGAACGAATTTTGGATGTATTCTGAAAAGTTAATTACTTAGATCATTCTCTAGCTAACATATTATATGAAGAAAATAACATATTTTGATATTTTCGTTAAGATTAAATTCGATAAGTAAAAAGAAGAAAAATAAGTACACGTTATGTCTGCGTGAGACTTGCAAATGTATAATTGTAACGAGAAAATACAAAGACTGGTTAATATTTCACTTACAAAAAGATAAAAATTAATAATGAGCATAAACATACTCGTATATGATAAAACGGTTTTGATTTATGAATGTCAGATAAAGGCAAGACGTCATTAATCATTTTTAAAATTATTTACTTATGTAAAAATTAATTTAACTCCAAAGTTACTTTGAGAGTTTTTATGTTTCGTTATCATGTTGTATAAGTTGATTTCATAATTTCTCCAAATGATTTTAATATCTGTATATACTTATAAAAATATTAATATATACCTTGATTTCGGCTAATGCCGCCGTAATTGCAATATCAGTCATAATGTTCAACCAGGGCAAACATTCAAAAAGTTTTTCGGAAGCTGGTGGTATGCGACTGGTAACTTCGTCACTGCCTCCGATTTCACATGAAACAGCCCTTTTTAGGGCCACTGTCTTATCATCCGTAAACATTATATTATAATAACAAAACACTTAGAATTTAAATCCACTTAAAAATAAATATGTAGGTAAAGAACCAGCAATTTTATATTGAAATGAAAATTTTGTTTTTAGTTTTCAATCTTTGTAACTTTAGAGTAGCTGACACTGAAGTGAACTGATCGTTTGGCCGGCACGCGTTATTCTTAAATAGTACGCAAGTCCGGTGAACGTGGAAATTGTGGGGGGACTGGGGGCCCGACTCGAACGACATCGCGGCGGACTTTCATACCGACACGTAGGCTCAACCACAGGACGGTATTAAATTAACACATGCAATTTGCTGTATGGTTTGCTACACGCTACGTAAGTCGGTAGTCAGCAATCACACATCTTCCCGAAGCATTCCCGTTAAAATGCCGCTGAGTCATCAAAAAACTGACTAAAAGTGCGCGACAAATAACTACTTTATTTATATAATAAATAACAATAGTTTCCAAAAATCTGCGAACACAATTTGCCACATTTCTAAAAAATTTATAAATACAAACAAGAATTACTTCATAACAGTTTCCAAAAATCTCATTGTCATTAAACACATTTCTAAAATTTGAAATCGCTAACGGATTCCGAATGTAGTTTGTCTTACAATTTCTAAAAATTTAATGAATAAGCGAAGAATAAGAATTTATTATGATGGACTAAAAAAAAAAAATTACGCTGAAAATGACTAAAAAACACTTTTTAAGTTACTTACAAGATTTTTGTTTTTACTTTTTTCCTAACTAAATCCAAATTGAAATAATTGAATGAAACTACCTACAGTCAGTAAAATATTTGAATGATTACGGAAAATTTTAAGCTCGATTTTGTTTATAATACTTACAAAAAAAAACCATCAGTTTTAATCTAACCTGAGATGTGATTCAATAAATGTTGATGAAATTTGTTTATGAATCCAAATTTCCTTATTGATAAATCAGGACATACCGGATGATATTATGATTAATTTTATTGGCTATTATTTGCATTTCTAATAATAATAAAAATTAATCTACTTTTAATTCTGCAACTTTCACATTGCGAATAATGCTCCGAGTATGTGAAAGCGCAAAAAAAATTTTTGGCTAAATTCTGCAAGTAAAAATTGTGATTTATATACTCAACACTCAACATGAATATTATTTAGAAATTTGCATAAATATTGAAGATATAAATCATCATCTTAATCAACTTACTACATATGCATATCGAAAGATGCCAAGCATCGATTTAAAAGTCGACAATACTCTTAAAATACTTTCTATCATCTAACGACATTTTTTTTTTGGTTCCCTATGAATAATTTTTATTTTACACTTTTCTAATAAAATGAATGATGACTGCGTGAAATTGGAAACACATTAAAGTAAATGGTCATTGATGCGTGGATTTTCCATTTATTAATTAATTGATTAATTAAATCAATTAAATTCACCCAATACGTTCTTGTTAAATACATATATAAATTATTATTTCCATCACATCGTGATGCACGTAAATGCAAATATTGTCTGTATATGTCATATGTCATATAGCCATAGACATTTTGCTTTTCTGTCTTTCATTATAAACGATTGCAGAGCCAGTGATGTTGAAGATTTTATTAGAAAAGTTGTAAATACAAGAAATGCGTAAGAAAACGTACAGTCGTATTGAGTTATTGAACATTATTTTAATACCCATAAACGTGAACGTGGAATGATTAATAATGCTTGGATTAATTGCAGTAATAAATAACGCAAGTCATGCGAAACAATCGCACGTGTATATACGACATATAAATATGCATGTGTTCAATATCGGCGCCGACACTTTTTTCGTTTTTGCTTTTCTAGTCCGAATAAACAAAAAATCATAAAAAAGACAAATGTCCAACGTCACAACACAGCAGTCTTTATGTGCGCTTTAAAAAATTATTTACTTAAAGAAAGATCATACAGTTGTAGTGTAGCTAATGACATAAATATAAATGAAATGACAGAAAGAAACTATGACAAAGAAATACCACAAAATGTGCAACGCACATCGCAAACGTTTTAAATGGTTGACATTAAGTTGCCTGATGAGCGCTTCTCAAACTTTGGTATTGCGCGCCCAATAGGCAGGAACTTATTTCTAGGTTTAGAAATATTGGCTACCTACGTTGCCGATACTTTGTTCATTTATTTCGTTTATTCGACGGCCCTGCTGTACAGTTTACGCACCCCCCGGTGCACCCCCCCCCCCAGTTTGAGCAGCGCTGATTTAACTGTTGGAAGTTATGTATCCAATCTGTGAGTCTAACAATCTCCAAATTGCGATTGATTCAGGTTCGAAACAGGAGGCTAAAGCTGGACGAACACAATTGTTTTTTTGAAGTCAAAAAGCAGGTGCATATTTGGTAACATAATTTTGTCATATATAATAAACAGAAACGAGATGACAAATTGTGATTCAGATGCAAACAAATAACCTGTAACCGCATGACCATAATCATTGACCAAATTTGAATAAAAATAAATAAAAAAAATTCACCCACGAGGGTCTACTCAGAATAATTCCGAAAATTAAGTAGGTATACATATAAACCTATCAGGATATCAAGTTTCCAAAAACGGTTCGTTCAGATTCAGCGGTTCTTCAACTAAATCAACATCCAATTTAGCAAATTTAAATGGATGTTTTGTTTTGATGCCCCAAAACTCAATAATTTCATCACCAATAATAACAACTCATAATTTATTTGTTTTTCCATCTCATAATTTTACACCACCTACAATCTCAAAATTTTATAACTGATGCGCATGTTTGACTTCAATAACAGCTTTCAACAACATTCCGCAACTCTAAACAACTTGGAGTAGTTTATAATGTTTCTCTAGAGTGAATCGAAAGCAGATATTATTATTTTTTTTTCATATGTGGCATAATTTAATTGGTACGCACGTGAGTTGAAAATGTTCTTCGTTATTAGATTGATATAAATTTAAAAGCTTGTAAAAGAAAACGGAAAAAGTGAAAAACACATTCATTATCGGTTGGCGACGGTTGCCGGTTGCCGTCGTAAAGTCGAAAAGAAGGAATAACGTAAGAACTAAAAAAAATATATAGGAAAAATAAACGCAGTGTTAAATGATATATGCATTGATGTCTATTGGATTTGTGGGTGTATGATGTTATGAATAAATTATTGTAGCAAGTACGTATTTTTGGATTTCAAGCGAAGCACTTTTAGGCGCCACAGTTTTGCTAAATTTACCCAATTCTTGCACAAATAAACTTGACTTGACTTTTAACTTAAAATATATCTTTATCGATCAAACCAAAGCCATTTAAAGCTTCAAAAAATTATTGTTGAATTGGGAAGAAACCAAATGAGCACCAACTAAAACGAAGTACAAAAAGTTGTTTTTGTTGCAGTTTTGTTACAATTACCAAGCAGTGGCGTAGGTACATGTGAGGCACACCGGGGCCCTAACTATTTGAGGTAAATTGACAATGTGAAATTATTAGATGAAATTATATGATGATTTGATAGGATATGGGATTTCCCATTCCCGCTTTGCTAACAGAGAATCAAGGTTGTGGGCTGGATCCCTGTCCCTGCGCCACAGCACCTAGGCCCACTTAGTTGGGCCCTTTGTGCATCTCCTGATGTTAGTAAGTTAGTAATTTGTGACGATTACAAACATCCATGACTTCCAGGCGAGAGAAATCCGTGAAAAGAGACTCTTGCCCGGATGGGATTCGAACCCATGATCTAGCGGTGAGCGAGCATCGTGCCTGAACACTCTGACCACTAGACCACAACGGCCCCTGCTACGAAGCAATTAAAATCCCGTTAATAATTATTCTTTCGAGTTCATCATCAGTTGTTGAAATTTTTTCATTGAAACTTATGACAAGAGAATTCAATTTAGATTTTGATCAATTTTCTATTTACCTAATACTTCAATTAAACGGAAAGAAATAATCCACGGATGCTGAATTGTGTTAGTAGGGTATTTCCAAAGTTCGAGTGGCTAAACGGAAAAGATCATGAATCAAGTTCAAGTGGTAGTTCAAGCAATAACAAATCAAAATCCACTTTTAACCTTTTTTGCATAACTATTTCAACTATCTAAAGTGCACGATGCAATCTTGATCGTGCGAAATTTTCGAAATTTTTATAACGCTGTCAAAGTCACTTATCTAGGAGACAAAATGGAACTGAATACACAAAGCAGCTGTGATATATCTTCATCTCACTCGACTACGCACTAATATGGAGTTTTATGTATGTTTTTTATCCTCCAGCTCAGTTTCACTTACACATTTGCTTTCTTTCGCAAATTATATTGACAGCGTTCTGCATTGCCGACTTAACATAACCTAAATCAAACCTAACATAAACTAAAATAACGCACACTCTTGTCTCATGGTCTCTCCCATTATATTTATTTATCAGAGCTAATAGTTATAATTAAATAACAATGAACAGTAGTAAAATATGAAACAAAACGTTGAGACCGAAACGAAATGAAACACAATTAAATTAAAAGAAATGAGAAAACTAAAATATATTGCAATGAAAAAAAAAAACAATAATGTTGTGGCCAAACTTTCTACTAATTTCTCATTCAACTGTTTATTTTTTACTATTAAACAATAATAGCTTAAATTTAGAAGCTTTAAAGAATTAAATGTAATTTATAATCTTCTCTTTTTGTTCTTTTCGTATTATTGTGAGTTAAAATTACGGTAATTCGAGAATTTGATTCGCCATGTGAACGCACAAAACTAAAACCCGTAATAAATTAGAAATGTAACATTCCAGAACATTTATTAATAACAATCAAAATAGTAATAACTTTTATTCTTTTTATAATTTAATATGTTTTGCATCCAAAGTTCAATTCCACAACGACTTTTTGTATATTGTTTCATAAATTTATTCAACTAGATTTTCAGTTTTTGCAATTGGAATAAATCTTTTATTCTTTTTCGAATAAAAAAGCTTTGGTAACTTGGGTTATTCCCATTTCCAAAGTTTCCACTTGGCTTTGGGCACAAAGTCTAGGATTCCAAATAAATGCAAAATGTGCAATTTTTCAAAAATTCGATAAAACTTCTTTCCTAATCTTATAGCAACTTCAAAACTATTGCTAAACAAAGTTTCACAGTTTACTAAATGGAAAAGTTAAGTTAAATTCGAGTGAAGTAAAAAGAACAAACAAATTTGATTTGTTTAGACTTATACGAGATTTAAGACAACTTAATTTCAACATTTACACACGTGAATAGCATGAACTTTGTTCGTAAAAAAAATGGATTTCCCAATAAAATAAAGGACACACGAAATTAGAACGAATTTGAAATTTTAAATATAGAAAGCTCCACAATAAATTATTGAATTGTTTTGAAAGCGCATTTCATTTTCCCGCATTGCCAAGTTTTTAATGACGCACTTGCAATTGCAATAAGAAAATACATCAGACTGATTTTAAATAATGGACATCTAGTTTACTGCCTGACATAAATGGCTAACACGAAAACGGATAACCAAATCCTTTAAGCGGCAATGAAAATTAAACGTAAACAACAAAATCATTAAATTTTCATTTTTGGCTTATCCGGTCGGTTCTTTTTATTGTTGCGAGTTGTTAACATGCACAGAATGTCCACCGTCCAAATTTTATTTGATGTTTACTAACGTGTGGCCAAAAATGTTTGCTTACGTCTCTAAGTGTATTTATCATGATGAAAATTCCTATTTACAATTTCTTAGGAAAACGGATGATATCCATTTTATTGTCCATTGTATTTATTAGTAAAGTGGAAATGTGTCATGGCACAACACTAAAAATAATAATCATAAACTGTATATAATATAAATTAAAAGGATAATTGGAATTGTTTGACTCAATGAGAAAATTATTCAAGAGAAAACTATTTCAATTCCGCACTGTCATGTCGTTGATACGTCACTATTTTTATTATTTAAATATTTTTTTCGACACCTATTTAAGTTATATGGTCATTATTAGCATTTTTCAATGATTAATGGTACCTATAACTCACTACCGTGAGTTATGAATTTTCATAAATCATTGCAATTAAATAACATTGATCGCGTATTAAAGTTCAACAAGATTTTTTAAAGACTTTGAAGTGACCGATCCAACTTATCTATATGATCTAAAATCTCGAAAGAACCCAAAGAATTCCGACCATATAGCTCGATGTGAATCGCCCGCCATATTATTTCAATTGTCAGTTTAGTACTCGTTCGTTGCTTCATCGAGAAATCACAATTTGTATTTTGTGTTAAAAATAGTGCAAGGCGTAGAAAAAGCATAGTATTATGGTCATTGTTCACTCAGATGAATTGGGCCACTCGACTTGCGGCTCGTGGGCTCAATGATCATCTTATATAATATTGTTTGTAGATACTAAGATTATTGTTAATATTATTAAGTAGGTATAGGACTTGTCGACTTGTTACCGACTCGCACAACGTAAAATTTGAGAGACAGTGCAGGCACTTACAAATTGAGGGACGGTGTACCTGCTGCTTTTGCGACTTTACTATTTTTTTTTTTAATATAAGTATGGCAAGATTTCGACCGAAAATGAAAACAGTAAGCAATAAATTTAGGATTACGAAAATCTGACAGAAAAAGGCAAACACGTTCAACATCAATGTATCAATTTTGGATTAAAAGAAGTCAACCAGTTAAATATGCGTGAATACGACCACGATGGCGGGCCTGGCCGGTGCTCCGCTAATTTGATTTATTTTATTCGTTTCTTTGTCGTTTCTGTGAATGTAAATGTGAATATAGTGACTGAATGAATGAATTTCCATTCGTTCTTTCGTTCGTTTGATGCCAGTATCACATTAATAAGTTAGGTAAGGTAAACGGCGGCACGTTTCATATTAAAAAATATTTTAAAACAAGAATATAAACCTACGATTATAGGACAACTTTTGAATTATTTCGGTGACACACTGGACACACTGGACACACGCATATCTATAACTTATTATGAATTATAATTAAAAACTTGAAAACCTGAAAAAAACTTTCTCCACAATTTCACTCCCTGAAAAAACACAATTCTTATGCTTTTAATTGCTAAAATTTATTTCTGACTGTGTGACCTTGAATTATCGAACGTGGAATATTTGATTCCGTTATGAGAAAGCTAACGAAAATAATATGCAGACATAATTTTTACGAGCAATAAGTCAAAGTGATCTTTACTTGGAAACTTGGGCTTAACGTCAACATTTAGGATGTTGAAGAGACAAGAGCCAAAAAGTCGAACCACTGTTTATGATGTACCCTAAATATTTACTACATATTTACTACCGGCAGCCCATGTAGTAAAGCAATTTAACAATTTGGCTCTTGGTATGGCCCATCAAACTAAAATTAAAGCTAAACCTCGAAAACCAAAACCTAAACTAATAAAATTCTCCGCATACAAGAATAAGTAGTCTATATAGGCATTTTCAAGGCAAGATTTTCAGCAGGAACAATAAATTTACAGAAGAAAAAAAACAAGAAATGCTTATACATTTTTCCATTTAGCTTTAAATAAACAAACAAACAAACGACGTTAATTAGGTATAATAAAATTATAAGGAAAATAAGAAACTTAGTAAGTTAAAGCAAATAAATAAATCAATTACTAACAACTTGTTTACCCAATTGAAGAGAAACATACAATTATTAGGAATATAAATAACAATATTAAATTATTATAGGTAAGTATCTTTATAAATAGATAAGCACGATGACCAAAAACAACTAGATAATGATTTCGAAATTTGTGTAAACAGTTTGCAATTTGCAATCAAATTCTCGTTTTAAAAATATTTTGTTGATGGTTATCCGTTAGCAAGGAGTGTGGTCAGCAAATGGTAGGTAATTCATTTTCGAAGAAGATTAATAAGCGTAATAAAAATATATTTTTGTGTTTTGATTTATAGCGATGTTAATATTACGAACGCGAACACTAATGTGCATATATTCATGATTCTTGTGCGTATGATGAAGAATATAAAATAATATATGCGAACATGGACTGTAGGGACGACAACATGGTGGTGATGCTTTTCATGTTAAATACTGTTCTGCAGGATACGTAGATGCCAACCAGAAGTTTGTGTAAGTATATAGATAGAGATACTGAACAAATGCTGATGCAAAGCCAAGCAAAGAAAAAGAATTTGAATGCGGTTAACCATCAAATGAGCAACAAATCGTAAATTACATTTAATGATTGATATTTTTCAATTTCACTCATTATAATTCATAAATTTTATTGAATTTTTTTGACAGTGTGATTTAGATTAATAGTCGAAAATATTTTGGCCACAGGTTAGTTAGCTAAAAAGGTGACAATTGCTCAGAGTTGACCAAAATTGCCACTATCATCAAGCAAAAGTAAGGCGGAAAAGTCATAACTATGGTAACAAAAAAGTGATAGGTACTTTGCGGCACAGTTTCTAAAGTGTGTTTCACATTGTCACTTTTCTATCCCTGAAATTGAAATAGATGTTGTTTAGTTCCTTCAACGCCATATGAACAAGATCTTGTTCAGTTTGAGAGATAGAAAAATGATGAAAAAGTGCGACAATGTGATACAGCCCTTATCGAATATACCATGACAAATATACCTACGTAAAATTTATATTTGCAACTTAATTAATAGCTACATTTTTGCAATGTACGAATTTACTGCGAAAATTTGAAATAGTAGTTTACCTAACAAGTTTGAAAAACATTCACTTGTGCAATATTTTGGCCACAGGTTAGTTCGCTAAAAAAGTGACAATTGCTCAGAGTTGACCAAAATTGCCACTATCATCAAGCAAAAGTAAGGCGGAAAAGTCATAACTATGGTAACAAAAAAGTGATACTTTGCCGCACGGTTTCTAAAGTGTGTTTCACATTGTCACTTTTCTATCCCTGAAATTGAAAAAGATGTTGTTTAGTTCCTTCAACGCCATATGAACAAGATCTTGTTCAGCTTGAGAGATAGAAAAATGATGAAAAAGTGCGACAATGTGATACAGCCCGTATCGAATATACCATGACAAATATACATACGTAAAATTTATAATTGCAACTTAATTAAGAGCTACATTTTTGCAATGGACGAATTTACTGCGAAAATTTGAAATAGTAGTTTACCTAACAAGTTTGGAAAACATTCACTTGTGCACTCGCTCGATGTCCAGCACTGGACTTTGTCTCATGCTTCAAATTATCGCACTATATAATATATATAATACTTTCCAAACTTGTTAGGTAAACTACTACTACTACTATACAACAATGTAGCTTCTGATGAACTTCATCACGCGAACAGACCTTGTCTATTAATTAAGTTGCAATTATAAATTTTAGCTATAGGTAAGTAACTAAGTAAGTATACAAAATTGCGCCACACATATCATACAGTAATATACTTATTAAAATGTACGTGCGTGTTATTTGCTGTAGGTATACTTACTATGGTTACTATGGTTTATGTATAATTTTAAATGCGATGGTAAAATGGTCACACACGCTCATTCGAGTCACAATCCGTGTTTCCGCGTCCGGCCACTTTACCCAAATTCGAAAATTCACACAACACGAAACACGAAATCGTCATCATTGTTGGTTCGTATAGATATAAATTAATTTATAAATTAATCAACTATTAATTTAATATAGCATGCGTGCATGTATTGCGATATTCGTGTACCTATAGTATTTCATAAATTTACGAAATATAGGTATATGCAACCCAAACAACAATTGCAATTAAAAGTATAGAACATAGAACGAGAAAGAAAGAGATAGACTGAAGTGTTGTGTTATGGATATAAATAGTGTTAGAGAACCCCTTGGCCCTTATGCAATTGTACTCACACAAATTCTGTTGCATAAAATTTTTGTAGTGGAAGAACAAAAATATTTTTATCGCCAAATAGCGACTATGCGCGGTATTTTAAATTTGATTTAGCAATGTTTTAAGATAAATTGTGTTTGTTGTGATAATTATATAATTCAACTTAGCTATAAGTATTAAAAAAACATAAATACCTACTGAATCAAAACAAGTGGTAAAATTTTCATGTTCGATTCGTTCCACTATTTATTTTTGCACAAGTTCAAGGAAGTACCTACAACTTTCAAAGGAGTTCAACAACGGCAACAAAGATGCAATTAAAAATTCAAATAATCAAAATAATAATTTCTTTTTTGTTATGCGTGCTTGGAAAATGAAATATTTTTACATTTTTATAATGCTGAACGCACAAAATAATGAATTTGTAGTGTGATGGATGATAAAATAATATGCCGTGACCCGAAACGCATACCGTTCCGTATTGTTTTACTAATGTGACGGTGGCAACATAAAAGGCTATTACCGACATTGCCGTATCCTTCCTTAGTACGGTGTGTTCGTGGGGTTGTGTCCGACGAAGGTAGTTTGTGGATACAAAACGGGATGGCATGTACTTGCATAGGTAAACACATACGCCATGTAAGTATAAGAAGGTAGGTAGCTTGCAATACGACGTCACGTCATCGTCATCATCCCTTCGCAAGACCCGCCGCGGCGCTAATCGTGGCACACGATCGCGCATTACGCTAATGCCGAAGTTGCGTGGCCACATGTACAATCAAACAGACAAAAACCAACACGTAGGTATGTATACGAACGAGTACATCGTTTCTGAAAAGTCTACCCTAAGCGCCATTAATTAAAAGCGAACGACGACCTGTCCTGTCCAAAGCACCTTACAATTTGTCATAAGTATGAATTCTATTTGAAATATTTGTTTCTTTATTTTTCAAGCCGACTTTTCACTACTTGTTTTGTTATTATACTTGGTGTTCCATATAATACAAAATACTTCAATTTATTGAAATCGGCAATTAATTTCTAACACCCTGTATATACCTATACATAAATTTGAAGTTATTTGCAAATTTGTTTCTTACATGCAATACAGACTTTATCACCCTTATCAACCAAAATCACCCTCCATTTCGTATTGAAAGAAAGAAAGCATATTATTGACTAATAATAATTTTCCTTTCATTGCGTTATTCGTTCATAAAGTTGCTAGCAATGTGATAATTTAAATGTTTTATATATAATAATTAATGAGCGTCGCGTAATGTCACAAGTTACAACCCCTTCATTGATATAACTACAAAACAAATATTCAAACAAAGACACAGTTGAATTGTCTCAGTCGCTTTAAATTGCATATTCCCAGGTTTGTGTCGAAAAAAGCACGCGATACGTAAAATTCCCATGCATTTTTTAACAACAACAAGTTGTAGTGCTGGGAGAATTGAATATGTAATCAAATCAGATATTTTATTTTCGAAATATCGAAGGGGTTCTCCTAAAGGTAGGTACACTTAGCGCGATATTGCATACAACTATTCATTATGGCAATGTAGGAATTTTTCAGAGATTCCCATATACCTACATTTAGGAAATCACGAAGGTTCTAATGTATGTAGCGGTATTTCTGTGAGAGTGTGAGAGAACTGGAGAGACGTAGTATAGGTAGGTACCTAGTGAACTCGGACTTCCGGTTCCGGGCAGGTGACCGCAATGTTCGGTACTCACAGTAGGTATAAGTACTTGAAATGAGTGTACATGTATGATAGTAGGTAATATGGTGAACTGAACACGAAGTGAAGCAATATAGAAAATATAGAAAAAAAAGAGAGAATTTTCATCGCGCGTTTGTTCGCTGTTGCAACCAGATATGAAGGGAACCACGCTTGCTTAGTGGACCGAAGAACCACCCACGCACCCGTCCTCATCAAGCCTATATATACCTATATCCTATAACCAATCTGAATTTCGTACCTAGTATATCGATGCAATTGCAAAATTTAATCATACAAATAACAAATGTAAGTAAAAATTGGCAAACTTGCAAAATTAGTAGATATTGAAATTATTAAAATTAAAAACGATTGTCAGTCTTCAGCAGGACGGACCGCTAGATTTAGGGGCCCTGGGCTAACACTATTTGGGAGCCTACCCAATTGACCAAAGTCTGGCTACTTGGATGATGAAATCTGGTAATCAAGTGTCTCGCACTCTGTAGGAGCTGAAGATCGGCGTTAAACTCAATTTTGAACATTTTGCGGTATACCTACACCAAAGTCAAAATTATGCGTGGACATGACGACGGTGAGATGACGGTGAACAGTCAAACAGAACAATTACTTAAATGAAAAAGTGAAGAGTTTCAAGAACGCGACAGCGGCTGGATCTTGTTTGCTGTTTGGCGTCTTGAAATGAACATTAATAAGTATAA